>WEKX01023606.1:0-35339 GCA_013390025.1 Pitta sordida
AGCTGCTGCAGTTAAAGGGAAAAGACCATGACTTCCAGGCTCCTAGCTGCCCTAAGGAGTCCGAGATGTTGTAGTGTTCCAAAGTTGCCATATTTCTGGCAATAATGTGTCATATTCATGTCCAACCTGTATATGCATATTAACAGTTTTGCGGGACCTGCAGGAGACCTGTAATCTGCAAGTTCTGAGGGATGACTGCATTACTGTATGTTTTAAATTCCAAAAATGTTTATATTCCATTAAAAAGAAAAAAAAAAAATTAAAGCTTCAAGAGTTCCAATGCAGTTTGATGATGCAATCGTGATGATGATCTCATCATAACTGATGATAGTTTTCCTACTTACTAAATAGTACTCTCCCCTCAGAGGTATGATGTCAGGGCAGAAAAAAGCTCTGTGCAAATTACATTCACTCTTACACATTTCTTGCCTGCTCAGTTGCACATGGTCTGTTTTATTCCAAGCTGTGTTTGGAGAAATTTCATTTTACAGTGTTCAAAAGGTAGGAAACATCATCCTCCTGGTGAATCCTACTGACAGAAATTAGGTCTTAAAAGTAATAGGGAAGGATGTTAGAAACTAATGAATCCCCTTAGGCATTTCCCACTTTGCTTCTGAGGATGTCTGTACCTGGCACTGTTATCCGTATAGTGACTCATAATTGCTGTATTTCCATGGTCTCCTGTTGATGTTGTCATTTAAATACTGATATAACTAAGAGGACTACACCATATGGTGGCATTGCTGCACTGAGTACTGTTGAATAGAAGTGACGTGAATTGTACGTATGGAGCTGTATTTTTAGTATTCAGAACATCAACATAGGCTAGGTTTTTCCAAAACTCCTACTTCTTATAGGGCTATCAAAACAGGGGCCAGATTTTCAAGTTTTCAGCTAGCAGCTCCTTGTGCTGGAACACTGTTAGATTTTTCAGAAGAGTTTTCAGTCACAAGTGCTATGATCTTTCAATTGTGTTAACCCGTTATGACAAGGAGTGCTGAGATGCTGAAGTTTCCCCACGGACTGAAGATTTTTATTTCATGTAAATGTAAATCTAGCTGTAAATGGAGTCAGCTGGACTTGTTCTGCTTCTCCTCACTTACAGATGTGCATCACTCCTGAACACGCTGAGCTAAGAGGGCAACCAATTACATATGTGGAAAACCTTCCAAGGGAGCACAAAGACCAGTATGATCATTCTGTGTATGCTATTAAAAATTCCTGATTAGAAGTTCTGGTTACTTCTCTTTACTGAGTGGTAGGGTTTTTTAAACATTGCTAAAATTGGGATACCACCTAGTTCCAACACCCCTGCTGTAGGCAGGGATATCTTCCACTAGGGTATGTTGTTCAAAGCTCCATACAACTTCATTTTGAGTACTATCCTTCCTTCTTGAGCCTGCCACTGACTCTTGTATCAGGTCTTGTATCAACTTAGCCCTTCTGTCCTCTAATACTATCTGGTTTTTTCTTCTCCCTTGTCAAACACTGTGGTTACTTAACGACACCCGTTTTGTACATATATGGCTTGTAACTCCCTAAAGACAAACACGATTTCTTTAGATAGATATACTCGGTTTTACATTCACTTTTCATGCATCTCGGTTAGATGATTACCAAGAATGCAGTCCAGAATGGAAGCCATCTTGTGTGATAGTAATTGAGAAATACGTATAATTAAATTTTTTAATGTAAATTACTCTAATTAAAAGACAGCTGAGGTATGCTTAAATATGCTTATTCCCCCACTTTTTGTTTGTACTTTATATATTCTCTCAAGACAATGCAATACTTCTGATAAATGGCATTAATTTTGAAAATGTGGTTGAGGAAATTGTAATACTGATGTAATGTTACACAAAATAAAAGAGTTTACCATCTATTCATAATAATCTGGACTGAAAGAAAAAGGTATATTTTCAAAGCATGAGAGACAATTCTTGAACATGTCTAAGAAATATTACTGACTACAACTGGACTTTTGAGACTCAGCACCTCCTAGTCTAGTCTTTACACTGCATCTTTCAAGTGGCAATGTTTGCACTCAGTATTCAAAGGATATTTATATCAAAGTCAAATATAACTCTGACTTCTCCCTCACAGGGTGTGAAGACAAAAACTGTAATTCTCGTCTCACTTACTTTTAGATATTTCAGAGTGGTTACAATCCTTTAATGTCCAAGCAGCAGAAAACAAAGAAAAGCACAGCTTGCATTTTTTTGTTTCTATATTTTGAATGAAAACTTAGTCAGATATCAAGCAGTTTAATTTTTTCCAATGAATCCTGAAAGAAATTTTCATAAACACTAGATACTGCTACGTCTTTCTGAACCCCCTGTTAGGAACAAATGTTGTTTACTTTGATGTTAGTCTTTAATTTGTCCTGGAAACTTTAATTCTCACAGAAATGACGCTCAGCATCACAGAATAGTAAGGTACATTTCTGGACAACAGTCTTTTCTTCAATCTGCAGATTGTGAAAATAAAGGCAGGAAGAGTAGTAAATTATTATCTAGGGAGATTTTATGCATGTATAAACGTGTCTGGAGGAGTGGGATAAGGTTGCTTTAAGAAATAAGACTCTCTTTGTTTAAATCATTTTCTGAGGTTTGATGTGAAGAGAGGAATAAGTAAAAGCCATGACTGTCTTCTGTTCATGTAAGTCATGAGTTACGTCATTGGCATCTCTGCTAAACCAGTGAAGTAAAAGGAAAATTGCAACATTTCATTTGTTAGTATATACTAACAGCAGAGGCTGTGAGTCAGTCTATGAAGGTTTAGAGCACAGAGTAAAATGCTTATCCCCTGAGAAAGGCTAACTAGAAAGGCAGGCTATCCTAAGACTAGTTTTTCTGCAACATCCCTAGTTTTTTGCCACATGCTTCATAGCCACTCTTCCTGGAGTAATGAGAAGCTCCATTTTCTTTAAAAAGTGTCCAATGCTACAAGGATTGTGGAAAAGCTTAAAAACCTGGATAAGCTTAAAAACCTAACCTGAACAGGATTCAAAAACCTCCATCTCAAGACACAAGAACCATCATATTTGCTTCCAGCAAAAATTTTATAACTATTTTAACTGGCTCATTAGTTTCGAAATATTTTTAATCTGGGCTCAAATATACGTGAACTTGATAGTGGAGAGCCTACTTGCATTTTAACATTTTTCTATTGTTATTATTCTGGCAACTGAATGAGGAAGTGCTAAAACTTATGTTTGCTGGTCAGGCACAAAGACACAGGCTTTCATAATGTGTAGAGGCTGGATGGAGACCTGTTAGCAGGAATTGAGAACAATTAACAGGTAAATGTACCCTTGGTGTCATTTTACTGAATGTATTCAGAATCAAATTACAGTAAATAATTTTTTTAGTGATCAAATAGCAGTAAAGCCTCACAAAATAAGTAGGAAGATTTTTCTTTCTTCCTTCCTTCCCATTCCATTCATCTAAATTCCAGCTCTTTTTTATTATGTTTTCAGAAGGAAATAATATCTATTCTTGGTTGAGATTCTGTTAGTGATTTTTTGAATTAGTTATTGAAAAAAAGGGAGCTGAGACATATCATTAGCTCCTTTAGGACAGTATTCTGTCTCTAACAGAGGCAATAAAATGTACTATTTTGGGATAATAATGGTGATTAGCATCATTACCTTCGTCTTGGTAATGTCCAGTATCCAAAATCCCTATCTTAGTGAAGAGAGAATGTCCCATCCTATTCCATTTAGTATTTCTTCCTCACACACCAACTTTCCAAAACTTTCTTAAGATTCATTTACAGTCCTGCTGATATTATTTATCTCTATAAATAATATCAGTTTCTAGAATTCTTTTATACACTATGCAAAAAGGTATTTTCTATTATCTTTCCTTCTGAACTTACCTTCTGTTGACTTCAGTTGCTGCTCAATCAGGTACTACAGTGTGGGGTTGTGAATAACAGTTCCACATGTATCTTCACCACTTTGTAGCTGTGGTACACCTTTGGCATACTCCATTTACTTCTCTTGAAACCGAAGAGTCCCAGGCTCCTTAGTGTTTCTTTGTAAGGCAATGGCTCTGCATCCTTACTCAGTTGCTCCTTTCTAACTCCAGTCATATTTCTGAGATGCTCAGACCAGAAATACACACAATATTCAGGATACAAGCATATCAATATTTCCAGTAATTACAAAATATTTGTGGTTTTTTTTGCTAATACTCTTGTTTTGTTCTCAGTACTGTTGAGTATTGTCAAATCAGATAGCTGACAATGATGAATTAAATCACTTTTCCAGGTTGTACCTCCCATGTCTGAGCTCAGTAGCATAAACATGATTTGGACTGTATTCTCTGTCTTAAAGTTATCTCCTCTGAAGCTTATCTGCTGCTTTTTTTCCATATTTACTCACTCAGGTCCTTTTGATGATCCTTACTAGCAACGTGGTATTTGACTCCCCAAAATAACTTACTATCATCTGTGAAATAAAAGAGTTCACAATTCATTCTCTTTCCCAGATTACTAATTAAGATGTTGAACAAAAATGCTCTGAATACAGAATCATTAATGACCCCTCTACCAACTCTTGACCTCTTCAAAAATAACCATTATACCTTTCCATTTGCTTCCAGTCTAACCATTCTTCAACACACAAAAGAACTTCTTATTTAATTTTAAAGCAGTTTCATTTCCACAAGAATGTCAGAAGGTCTTAGAAAAACTGTGTATTCAGACCACTTGAACCCCTTTATCCTCTTGTTCACTGGTACACCCAGTAAACCAGAATGATGAAACCCCAGCAGGAATAACTGTTACTGGAGCCCTCATAACAAATCATCTTCATTCATATTACGCTGGGTTACAAACTGGTTAGAAGGGCGGGCTCAGAGGGTGGTGGTGAATGGTGCAACATCAGACTGGCGGCCAGTCACCAGTGGAGTCCCACAGGGGTCAGTGCTGGGCCCAGTACTGTTCAACATCTTTATCGATGACATGGACGAGGGAATTGAGTCCATCATCAGCAAGTTTGCGGATGATACTAAGCTGGGGGCAAATGTTGAACAGCCGGAGGGTAGGAAGGCCCTCCAGAGGGACCTTGACAGGCTGGAGAGGTGGGCAGGCTCCAACAATATGAGGTTTAACAATACTAAGTGCCGGGTTCTTCACTTTGGACATAACAACCCCATGCACTGCTATCGGCTGGGGGAGGTGTGGCTNTGGTGTTATGCTCTGGGATGTGCTCTCGGTCTCTGTACGGGTGTTAGATGGTGAGTTGGACTAGATGATCCTTGTGGGTCCCTTCCAACTCATAACATTCTGTGATTCTGTGATTCTGTGATATATTCAGTGACCTTTTACTCATCACAGACTCTACGGCCTTGTTACAGATGGAAAGGGTAGATTGTAGGTCCCAGGACCTGCACATCCAGACCCCTCTTTAAGGATGGGATTGTTTAGCTGCTTCTCTGGTGCAATAGACCTCACACCTCTATAAGATACTCTTTGAATTCCATTATTCCTCTTAATTATTTTTATTCTTTTTTCTTTTTTTATATGTCATGCTTTTCTTTCTTCTTCTTTGTGCAGGCCTCTCATTCTTTTCCTTAAGACAGTAACTTTTTCGATTTCCCATCATTTACTATGATAGCTTTTCCCTTGAGCCTTGAAGAGATTTCAGTTGATGACTTCATTTTCTCCTGGAATTGCAGTACACAGTTTAACTGGGCTTGCAATATATACTCCAGGCTCTCGCTTGTTGATCTATTCCTTTAAGGATATTCTCGCTGGCTGGTTGAATTTCTCATTTTGTTTTATTTTATTTTTACTGTCTCTTTTTTAATCTAACGGCCCTTCTTGAAACTGAATATGTGTCTGCTAAATTTATTTGTCTTTTTCTCTAATGGTACAAAGTTAACTTCAACTATATTGCGATCACAGTTACGGAGTGGTTCACCTACTAGTAACTCTTGACTGAGGTCCTGTGTACCCCTTGGGATCAAGTTCAGGATGATATCTGGGGTTATTTCCTCAGGTCCTGAAACAAGTTGATGTAGGAGGGAGCTTTTTATTTCAATAAAAACAAAATTCTCCACCTCATCCTGATGAAGCACTGAACCATATATAGATAGTTAAAATCTGCTAACATTTTATCTATCTTAAACGCAGCTTCTTCAATTTCACTGAAGAATATGCTATATTTTTACTATCAAAGTGCTGATTTCACCCTGACAGATTCCTCAGTGCTCTTTTCCCACAATATCATACTTGAACTTCTCACAATATCATATTTGAACTTAGCATCATCTTTCTGGTACTGTGCCTCTCTCACACTCTCTTATCCTCTCTGTACTTTCTATCAAAAATTATGTCCTAACACCATAATAACCTTGTTTCCCTCCCTTCAACACTCTCTGTGATGTGTTTTTTGTCATGTTTGCTGTGGGTGCTAACCATTCCAATTTTTCTGTCATTTTTATACTTCTGTTATTTCTGTTGAAGCATCTATAATTTTTGGCCTTGCTCAGCATTGCAAATGCTACTGAACTGGCACTGTAAACAGTCTGATTAGCGTTTTCCTTTTATCACAGTTGCCTATTTATGTCCCTCCTGACCTTTTTATGAACATAAGCCACATATTTTTTGAGGATTGTATCAGACTGAACCAAGTACTCCTCAATGCCTGTCTGCTTCTAGTGTAGACAATCCTCTATGATAATTTTAACTTCCAATGCCAGCAGCTTTGGTTGAAGTAAAACCTATTTTTCTCTAATACAACATTCCCAAAACATCTACTAGTTCTTACTACAAACAAATCCCTCTGTACCTTTGAGTCAACCTCACCCTTGGAGTTTGGACTTCTTCCAAACCCATGGGCCTTACATTGGAATTAAGTGTATTTCAGAGCAGAGAGGTAACGGAGGTCAGTGTCCTGCTCAGGGACTTGCATTTGCCATAAAGGCTGTTTCTCCTGTGGTTCCACATGGCGGTGGTACCAACATGGACTGAGACCAGCAGCTCATTCTCTGCTCCTCAAACGAAACTAATCAAATTAACCTAAGACCTTCTGATATCTGCTGCCTTTGCACCCTGGCAAAATGATATGTGAACCTCTCCAGTGGCACTAAGTCAGCTATCCACATGCTTATGAAGCAAGAATCCCACTCCCCGCACCTTCTTCTTCCAGCCCTGAAGACCCCAGTGTAAGAACACCCTGAGCACAAAAAAACACCATGGCACCAGGCGAGTGTTGGATTTTATTCAAGAGCCCTCTTTTCCCAAGCCTTGCATACTCCTCAGGGACACGAGGCTGTGGGGGCCAAGCAGGGATGTGACTGTGGAGTTCACTTGTGAACCCCTCTGGCTCTCCTGGCTGCTCCTATTCGTCTTCTCTCAGCTAGGGAGAGCATCCTTGTTCTCCCAGGCTATGGTTGTGTATCCTACCCACCTTGGATAATACTCTCAGCTGCTATGCCCAGAATCACAGAATCACAGAATCAGTAAGGTTGGAAAAGACCATAGAGATCATCAAGTCCAACCTATCACCTGTTACCTAATATAATCTAGTCAAACCTGTTACCTAACCTGTTGCCATCCTACTACCAACACATCATCCTACCTATAACACACATCCTACCTATAACACACTACCCTAATATCTAGGTCATGCCACAAAGTATATCACCTCTCAGCCTATTGCCAGGTTCCACTTGCATCTTGAGCTTGAAACGCGGCTGTCATTTGAGAGCGTACAGTAATTTAGCTTCCTTTCTGATTAGATAATATGGAATTATATTATCCTCTTAATCTATTTCACGCTTATTAAGCCAGTTAGCAACAAAGTCAATTCTGGCCTGAGACCTACCGTGCTTACTTGTCTTTCAGAAGCCAACCTGACAAGCCGTCAGAATTCCTGAAGGCATTCCCATTGTTCTCGTCATTTCACTGTCATTTATGGAAGCAAAATTGATGCAAAACGCTTCCTTATCCTGATGCGAAAAGATTTTATTTCCATATATATATGGATGTCTACAATTGCTTAACAAGTAAAGAACTACTGAATTAGACCTAGGGTGTTTGCATCACTTTTCACCCTATTTTTATTCTAATCTTATTTCCAGAATGAATCTATTTTCTCTGCAGATTAATTCAAAGCAGAAAAATTCTGATTTGGTTTTAATATATGTTAAGGGTATGGATCAGAATAATATGATTTGGTTTAATCCCATTTAATTAATTTAGCATTTCATATTACATGTTTCTGTAAAATTGCATTGATATAACTCAAATGTAACAGATTATTTTTTAATATCCATCAATGGCTTATACACTTCATTTATGGCTGTATCCTCAAATTTCAACAAACTCATATCTTGTCATTACATGATTGTTGCTCACTGAGGATTTGGCTCTATAATTCTAAATTAAAGATCTCTTCACCAATAACAGCAAGCCACTTTGAAACACATATATATATAAAGCAGTTGCTGGTAAAGTGTTCTACTAGCCAAAACAAGGTAGCTTGAGACATTTGCTTTCAGGTATAGAGAATGGCTCAGATATCTAAAAGTGAGTTGCCTAGATAAAACCAGGTTCACAGGTAATTCTAAGTTGGAAGGGACCCACAGGATCATCTAGGCCAACTCCCAAGCAAACGCCCACCCAGGGATGAGGCCCACAAGCATGGAACTTCGAGCACCACACTCCATCCATCCAAGCCTCCCACCAACTAGACCATGTCACTGAGCTCCTCATCCAGTCTGACCTTAAACACCTCCAGGGATGGCGACTCCACCACCTCCCTGGGCAGACCATTCCACTGAGGGATCACTNCTAATCATATTTCATAGTAATTGAGGGAAATAGTCAGGATTATCTTCTGGAATGGTTGTGTTTCGATGCTTATCTCAGGAAAGAAAGGAAAAGGAAACTGGCACTGTCTCCAGACCTGTTTGAACAATATAAGAAATTAAGAGAAGTAACAGTAACATGCTAGACACGATATCTGTAAATAGACAATACTGGTGTGGTGAATTCAGACAATGGAAAAGAATAAGAAAGGATGGGAAACTAAAGTTTCAGAATGTCTGATCATGGCTATAGTAATTTTCTTTTAAAATTATAGAATTTTGTAATTATATGGCATATTTATAAATTTTCACTTTTCAAGTGCCACCCCCTGGGTGACAGTTGTTCTGGATAAGTACATCCTAAGGCACAACCTCTACAGTTCCTATTTCAGGTCAACAGCTTGAAGAAAATGATAATATCTACTTTTCTTCAGTGAGCTGTGATTTTGACTTGTCATTTCTTTTTAAAGCTCTTCAGAAATAAGAGAAAGTCACTTTAGGACAATTATACATCAGTTGCTGATACACTTTTTTAGTAGCTGTATTATCTTTCTCTGATGCTTCACATTTGCTCTGACTTAAAAGCTCACCAAATTCAGAAAGAAATTGTGAATATATTTCAAGGCAACACACTCTGAGTAGATACAATTTCAGGCATGAAAGTAGCAATGAAGCAGCAAGATTTCTCACGACTAGCCTTTAGTAACTTAAAGCACTTTAATAGGGATCAAAGACTGTAATGAAAACAGAGTCTTGAGGAATGGACAGCACTTTGGAGGTGGTACGAACCTCACTCTGCATTATCCCACATCAGTACAGTACAGACCAATAGAGCTTTGGGGATTGAGGACAAGAGCTTCAGGAATCCTTTGCAGAAATTCAAGGAAGAAAACTGATGTGGGGAAGACAAAGGGACATCAAGAAAATGAAAAGAACATCGCTAAATATTCCCCCAAGAGGAAAATAATTCCCAACAGGGGTGGAATGGCCCCTGGCATTTTCAAGACTGTACCTGCATTTGGCTGACATTCTTTTTTCATTATGTGCAGGTTTTTTTCAAGAAACACTTGGGTAAAGGCTTTAGGAACTTCCAGGTTCATAAAATGTGGGATTACCTGATCTTAATGACACAGCCATTGCACAGAAGTAAATAAGAGAGGCTCAGAGGCGACCTAATTGCTGTTTACAACTACCTGAGGGGAGGTTGCAGTCGGGTGGGTGTGAATCTCTTCTCTCAGGCTGACGACACCAGAACAAGAGGACGTGGCCTTAAGCTGCACCAGGGGAGGTTTAGACTGGATGTTAGGAAGAGGTTTTTCCCATTGAGAGTGATCCCTCATTGGAATGGTCTGCCCAGGGAGGTGGTGGAGTCGCCATCCCTGGAGGTGTTTAAGGTCAGACTGGATGAGGAGCTCAGTGACATGGTCTAGTTGATGGGGAGTTGGACTGGATGGTCCTGTGGGTAGTGCCATGGTTTATAAAATGGGTTGGTGTTGGGTTACAGGTTGGACTTGATGATCTCCAAGATCTCTTCCAACCTTGCTAATACTGTGATACTGTGAAGAGAGAGAACACTTATTAAAAATGAACACTTAAAGGTGTATTTTTAAGTATAAAGAGTAAATAAATGTTTTTTTAAATTCAATACAGCCACAGGATGCTTTTATTGCTGCAATGTAAGAATGCAGTTAAGACAACCTACCATGCCTTCTTGAGAATACATTTTCTAACATATACTTTAACTACATGCTTTTACTTTTAAAAGCATTATAAGGCATCTTAGGTTACATTAAAAATGCTGCAGAGATTTCCAGAATGAGGTGAAAAAGCTGGGCAAAGTACTCCATAAATGTAATTAGGCTCAAAACAAGAGTTGAGATCGAAATAAACTCACATCTGAACATTTCACATAAACGTAAAGAAAACCAATTTAAAACACTCCTTCCACTATTAATTCCTGAGAGTTATAAAAAAAAAAATCCTTGAAATCTTTAGGTAAATTTCCAATTAAGGACTGATATGATATCGTCAGGGAAAGAGCTCTCCTGCTCATTTACAAGTAGGCCTCTTTCACTGGTACATTTTTCACTAGCAGAGAACAGGTAAGGAAACATTGCCCTTCTATTTCACCTTTTTCCTGTACTGCTTTTAGGGTTTTTCCGACTTTAGGTTTTGGTGAAAAGATTTTAGCTGAATGAAATTGTAATTTTTACTACAAATTCCGTGGAGAGTTTTCATTGATGATTTTTCCTGGTGATCTCTAATAAGGAAATTAAAGAACAGTGAGCCTGGAACTATGTATAATAAACTAAAAGTCATTTATTATCCTTGACATAAATATGACATTGCTTTGTTAACAGAATAGGCCGTTACGCTAAAACAAACAAGAAGATAATCAGGTAAAGTTGGGAATACAAATAGCAGATTTTTGGTTAAGCTATTTAAGCCATGCATGAAGCTGGATTCGAGAATATTTAAACTGCTGGGGAAGCCAAAGAAAACCTAAAGCAAAAACTGAGGCATATCCACTTGTATGCTAAGAACATGAGAGAGCAAAAAGGTCTCTGTGCAAATTCTTATTAATTCAAATCAGGATGAACTGGTGTCATTTGACAGCAAATTATCAGAAGATTGCAAGAACAGACTAAAAGGAAATAAGTAAAAATATCAACCTTTGAAATCATCAAAACACTCAAGACAAACATACTACTGAACCCAGAAAATACCAAGCTTGTGGAAAATAAAACCAAAGTCATAGGGGGACATCTTTTTTTGCTTCAAACAAGATTTTATCCAAACAGAAGTGGAAAAGTTTTGCAGACAGGAGATAAAAAATGCCACTAATCAGAAGTTAAACTATTTCATCAAATAAAACAGATTAGGATTTGTGGGGGGAAAAAATGGAAATTTACTACTTAAAAACAGCTGTTATCAACAATTTTCCTATAAAATTTTTCTTGGCAAGATTTGTATTTTAAAGGATATAATTTTATTGATTGAGTTTAAATTGAAATTAACTTTAAAACAAGAGTTCTTCCGTCAGTGTCCTCGTACTTCTTGGTCATATTAAACTAAACATACACAAAGACATGTTCAAAGCATGCCAAGTAGATTTCTTTGACACCTTCTCTTTTGTTTAGATGTTCCAGCCTCCCACAAAGTTGGGCTAATCTTTGTGATCACAATATCACAGTATTACAGTATTAGCAAGGTTGGAAGAGACCTTGGAGATCATCAAGTCCAACCTGTAACCCAACACCAACCCATTGTCTAAACCATAAGAAGATGGTTTGAAGCAATGAACTTGGAAATCTTAAAGTTTTTCTTCAGACTTTTGGGATCTTTATTTAAATGTTTAAATATACCATGTAGTAAGACTAAATCTATTAGACTGGCAAGCATGTGAAAATACATTTATATAGAAGAGAATAAATACTAGTAATTAAAACAAGACTGTTTGTATTAACAAAAAATCATTATCTATTTAAATGCTTAGCAAGAGGAAAAGTATAGTTTTACCATGTGAAAGCAGATGTTGGCTATTGATTTGCAAATCCTTTGAAGGACCTGCAAGGAAATCAAACCTAAGAATAATGAAAAATGAAATTTTGAACTTTACAGTTGCTGCTGCCAAGATTTTGGTTCTGTATTCAGACCAATTCAGAACAATTCAGTGTAGAGAGTGTCAATTTCTAAGTGATCTTGGAAGAATGTTGTGGATCTCCACCTGAATGTAAAGATACTCTCTTCAAGGCCAATACTCTTTTCAAGGTTTGCCCCCTGTGCTCTTCATAAGAATATTGGAGACTTGGTGCATCATCTGCCATGTAAGTATTCATCATATCAACAACTTTCCTGCATTTATACATAAAATTTAAGGAACCAAAAACCCAATCCAACCCGAACTACCTCCTGAGTTATTTTTCCTCTGTGAATAATTACTAGTAGGGTTGGATAGAGACATACTTGGCTATACTTGTACGTAGCCACTGAGTCAAATTCTCAATCCTGCTCACAGATGTGTTAGATCTCATAAAAAACTATTCATTTGCAAATGTATTTGCTTACGCACTTGCTCTGTCTGTATGTATATGTATTCTGAACGCAGTTAAGAAAACATGATGTAACCAGGCTCACATATTTAGACCAAATATAAACAAATTGTTGGTGACAATTAATTTTAGGTGTGCAGCATATTCTGGTAATAACATTGTACATACGAAAAGAATAAAGCAGTGGATAGAGAAAAAAACACAGAAGACAATCCAAGTGTTCCTGCATTTTAGGTCAGAGTTCTAGGTTGCTATATGCTGTAAATTCATGAGGGGGAGGAATTTAGTGACAGGCCAAAGTCTTCAGGCCTTAATTAATGTCATGGGGATGATAGATCTGCAGTGCACTCATTGCATTTCATACAAATGACTTCGCAATCACCTTTGTTATCTACTAACTGCTCTGTGGGAAGAAACAAAGCAGTCACAGATGTGTAATTATAAACCAAACGTAATGATTTTGGACCATAATTATTAAAGATACTTAAAGTAATTAACAAGTTTTAATTCCATAGAATTTCAATATTCTATAGGTATCTGCATCTTGCAGTTGTACTGAAAACCTGAGCTGCAATACTAATTTTCTTCTAGGCTACACTCTTATCAGTTTAAGAAATAAAGGGTAATATTAAGGATGTTAAAATTCCACTTCAATTTCTAATTATCCTGTTAAAATCACATTGGTATTTATCCTAATAAATTGTGTATAATGCATGATCCTCTGCAGGTTTCAGCTGGTGGATAACTTTCTCTTTCCATCTTAACAAAGAAACCACATCTCACTGGCATTCGTGTTTGTAAATTATTTTTATTTGCAACACTTATTTACAAAGAGAAAAGTGACTTTTTTTTCCAGTGAGTAGTATTCCATAGGGGCATAACTGATGTTTACAGTAGATTTTTTTATATAAGTAGGAAGAACTTGTGAAAGTCATGTGATTCCAGGACAAATTGATTGTGAAGTCAAGCTTATCTTGAAATAAAAAGTGGTATGCCAGACCTCCACAGATCTTCCCAACCCCACTCAGCAACCACAGTGCAGGAGCTGCTCCCTCCAGGAAAAGGGGAGGGTTGCAGCTGGGGCTGCCTGAGACCTCTCTTATTCCAGATTTGCCAGCATAGTCGGGTCCACACCCCGGCCTGTGACAAACAGTCATCAATGTTTGTCAGGAGCTCCAGAAAATAAACAATGTTTAGATGTCCGCATTATCACATGCAATCTCTTGTTGAATGACAAAAATCTTTTGTTTACTTCTTTAATCAATACATTCATCCAGCACTAGGTCTGACTCAAAAGATAAGTCACTGATCATACTACTTATGGAAATGTATTTCACATATTCAATATAGCTCCACATGAGTGATAAACATTTAAAATTATCTAATTTCACTTTGAAAACAGAACATTAGACATTTGTAAGGAAGATTTATATTAAGTATCAGACCAAATCTCTCTGGATGGTAGTCAAAGGGACAAAGTGGTGGCTACAGCATTGTCCAGGAAGTTGAGAGGCTCAGAATAAGTCATTTCCCATGCTTTGCCATTTAAAGGGGTCTGAGCAGCAGACCACCACATAACCCTCAGTTATCTTGTTTTAACTGAATGTTAATTTTACAGAAGGAGAAGATTTTGTTACAGTTCCAAATGGAATTGTACATTTGTTACAGTCCAATGTTCAGGTCCCAAATGGAAGATCTGCCAGAAGCCTGTAAATTACATTAAAATATCAGCAAAACAGATTTACACTGCACACCACTGCAGGAAGGAAATTCACACTGCATCAAACCCACTACTCGATCAACTTCACCAGGACATTATTATGTCCATGTCTCTAAAAAAGTCTTGACCACTCAGTCTCTTGAACTAGCATCCAATGACTGTCGTATAAAAGATGGGCCCGAATAAGTAAGGTCTTGTACTTATTGCTTAAATGATAGTAATCAAGCGTAGTCACAGTTCTGTAACATTTCTTCCTGGCCCTTTTTCACCCTGTACAAAAACAGAGCTGTGTCCTGGCCATATGGGTTGAGAGTCATAACAAAATAAAGATAAGAGGGGGCCAGATGACCAAGGCCCAGGAAACATAGTGGTCAGATTGGTAAGCAGTTTATGCACAGCCAATTGCTCACAAGCTTTTAAGCATCGTGGTTTTCCTTGATGAACAGAGAGTGCTGAAGCCGTGATCTGAGAGATGATAAGGAGACATTTTTGTCAGTGCTCAAGGTGGGGGGAGGGTTGCCTGAGAAAACGTTAATGCTTGAAAATACGGAAAGTGACCAAAGGAAATTGGTACCAAAGGTGGATTGCAAGCTAGGAGTGAATAGCTTGACATGACCTGAGAAGCAGAGGAAAGGAAAACTGGCTCTCTCTGTGCAATGCAGTGGAGAGGAGAACCCTGCTCAGGGGCTGAAAACTTACTTGTGTTATCGTAGTGTTTGAGGAAGAGGGAACTGATAAACTGGAGAAGATGGGATAGATTTATAGAATGAAGGCCTGACACCAACCACTGTTCCAAAATGACAGTGGCTGTCTGTAACCACAGACCCCGGGCTGTATAACACAGGAATGTGAGAGTATATTCCTCAGTTTCTTAAATTTTAAAAATTTAATATATCCAGTGTGGAGCTGCTGCTGCTGCTTCAGTTGATGAAGTTCCCTTTACTGTAGGAAGATCTTTATTTCCAAAGGGAGACACAAAACTACTTAAGGAAACTGCCTCAGCAAAAAAGCCTTGATCCCAACCATGGAACCCAGCTACAATTGCAACTGCAGATGCGGGAGGACAGAAGTAACTTAGTTCAACAGTGCTTCATCTCTCTCGTGGATGCCCTATCACCACTACTTCAAATGCATAGTTTAACTTTATACTTAAATTATGTTTCAGTCTCCCAATAAGTTCAGGTAAGCCAAACTGAAGGCTGCAATGCCCCTAGTCTATATGCTGGTGTGGATCGTATCTGATGGGGTGGGATGCATTTTGCATAGAAGGCAATCTGCACCACACAACCCAAAGTACAACTCCAAAAATATTTTAAGTGTCCCTCAGACTGTAGTCAGATGTTACTTTATGACATGATGGTCTTTGCGCTAATATCTGCTTAAGGAATGCACTCCCTTCCACCTCACTGCTAGGTGATCTCTTCCTTGTGCCCACGACAGCATCCGACCCCTCAACTCTGTCAACTAGTTCAAACTGCTGTGCCATGAACCAAATGACTGAGACAGATCTCAGCCTGTTCACAGCAGTTTTTCTAAATACCACATACAAAGAGGGAACTTTGACACATGGACAAAACCAAGGATAAACAAAGGATAGGGTCTGCGAGGAGGCCAGTGTCAGCATTGTAAACAAAATCCTGTTAAGCTACAGCCTAGTCCTTTAATTATGTTGGTTCTGGAGATGGGTAAATGCAAGAACACTTTCTTCTCTTCCCCTTTTCCTCTCATCGTAGGTAATTGACTTGGAACAGTCAGGAACAGAAGGGGAAGGACGGTCCTAGATTTTCGTATGGTTTTTGCAGAGCATTTCAAAGCCATGCTCGACCACGGCTGTAACTTACTCATCTTGCTCCATGCAGTGACTGTGACTCTAACAACAAAGCAGTTATCAGACATCAAGTAGGTGCCAAGTGAGGTCTAAAATACAGTTGTGATACTGTGTTACTTTGCCCCTTGGATGGAATTAAGTTTTGGAATACACGTTCGTCTCTCTTACCAATGAGCCAAATTGAAGTTGAAAACTTTTACAGACCTACAGTTTTACTACTGAGTTCAGCTAAAGTTGTCACCACCTAGAGAGTGATGAACATGTAGGCGACTAAAGTTGTTTGCAGCCTACACAGTCTCTTCACACCTAGGTTGCCACAGGCACCCAGTCCTGAAAACATGTTCTAAGAATGGCTAACATGCCCAAGCAGCACTGAACTGCCAGACACAATCAACACAAGGGTGATGGAGTGAGAGGCGGTTCTCATTTTGTGCTGGAAAAATTATAGTCCTAGGTTCAGAACTCTCTGCACTCAGAGGCTTTCTAAGTCTATATGGCCTCTCCCATAAGGTTACAAACTTTTGAACAAAGGTCAGAGTATTCCCAAGACACTTTCAGGTCCAGCAAAACACTAGGAGAGGGAGAAAAATGGTGCTCTATTGTTTGAGCTGGCAGCAACATTTGATCAGCTGCTAGTCACAAGTAAAAAAGCTCAAAACTGACTTTCATAGATCAAAATACTGATGTATGCATGTAAATCCTGCTTCAGAAAAAAAAAAAAAAAGAATGTCAAATTATATCAAAGATATATTTTCAATACTCAGAGAAAATTTCTGGTATGTCCCAGGCAGAAATATTTTCTTTTGAGGTATTTTTTTTATTTTTGAGATTAGATGAATATTATAAATANCTGAGGAAGGGAGCAGGAAGTGTGGGAGGGTATCCATTGTCGCTGTTGGCCGTCTTCTTAGACCATTGGCATGCCATGTGTAGGAGCCCTGCTTCCCTAAATGTGGATGGACACCTCTGCTGCTGGGAAGTAGAGATTAGTTCCAACCCACCCATCGTATATCATCTTGTTATTCAGGACTGAGCGACCGTTCAGGCCCCTGGAATCCAGCCAGGGTAAAACCTGTTACAAGGGTAACAGGAAGAGGAAAAAGATAGAGGGTAAAATATGTGGTGGCTTTGTGTGTCTGTGTGTCTATGTATATATATGATCAGAAAATTTTGTTCATCCCTGGCTATGAAGAAAAAGGGTTCAACATTCCTCGTTGAACCCTAGTTTACACCACATATATTACATCTGAATGAACTGCCATATATGATAGGGAACAGATTACTTTAACAAGTTAATCGAGCAGCAGTAGAAATTCTACAATCTCTCTTAGCTAATTTATTTTACTTCTATTCACTTCTATTCATTTCCACAGCTATCTGCTTCCTATTTCCAATTCTCTTAAAATTGTGCAAGTATGTTCCAGTTTTTTACCACATCATATCACAATAAGATCATTCCAGCCCATGAGAACATACAGTGAACAAAGCTGTTTTTCTTTAATTTCCTGAGCTACTGGCAAAAGCAAGTTCATTTTCAGGACGTTAACATTATTATTTCTGGCTAAGCAAATAATAATTCATCGTTAAAATGCTGATAATGTATCAACAAAAATGTTTTGGTTGTGGTTCCTATCTACAAACACATTTCTATGCAGCTTTTTTGAAAATTGCAGCAACCTTTCAAGGACAATAACAAGCAATTGTTGAGGAAGGCTGTTACTGATGCAAAGGGCAATCCATATTAACAATAAAAATTTATTTGATGTAAACACATCAAACTAACATGAAGAGATCACCTATCTGTTGCTTTTGGGTTCCTTCATCAGCTGGCAGCTCACTGGGGCATAGTGGAGGTCAGACATCTGCTGGATGATACATGTGAAGCAGACTCCCAACTTTCCTTCAACAGAAACCACAAAGAAAAAGGTTTCAGAAGAGTTTGTGCAGGTCTACACCCCATTGTCACCTGGAGAGAAGATACAGTTGAATATCACTCTAGGGCTAAGGGATTCAGAGTTTCTACCATCCAGGAACAGCTTGAGAAGGCTTTTAAACTCTTAAACCCAGCATTTCTTGTAAAACCTGTTACTTTAAAACTTGTAAATAGCAAGAAAACAAAATACAGATATTTTTCAAGATTTTCCTTTTTTTAAAAATTTAAGCTAATCATAATAACACAACTATTATTCAGCAGCTCTAACTACATTACCAAAAAATCTCAGACAGTATTTAAATTTATCAGTTCATTGACAGAATGAAAAGAAACTAAAATTGGTTTTTTCATGTTATTTCTAAATGCCTCAGATTCTATTTTGTCCATGGAATTTTGTGTTGCTTTTGTATTATTTAACATATCCTGTTTCTCACAAAGGCTAAACAAAGCCTTTCCAATCACTTAATTACAATCCTCTCAGTCCTGTTAGATAACTTCCCACAGAAATATTGTATGAGTTCTAATTACAGCAGGAGAGGTTGTGAAATATCTGAAAGCTTATATATAGTTTGGACAAAAAGTTAAACAGTCATGTTTTCTTCAGCAATTCATCAAACTGTACTTTCCCTTTGGTTCCTTTACCTTATGGTGCTATGTATATTTTTCTGTGCATTGTAGAACCCAAAGCACAACTGAACTAATGGATTTCCTATTTCTAGACCACTTCATGTTATATATTAAAAGAAAATTATTTGTATTCTAGGGTGTTCTTGTTTTGTTTTGACCCGAGGCAAACAAAAGAAAATCTTTCTTAACCTGAATCTAATATTATACAAGTCTTCCATTGCACAACAGATCTTAACTTTAATGCTTTAAAGTTTTTGATTACATATTTTCTCTTGCCCTGCTCCATACCATCTTCCTTCTATTCTCTCTTTTTTTTTTTTTTTATTTTTTCTTTGACAGCAGCATCTGAATAACTCTGGTCATTTCTGATTACTTCAGACCAAACTCAAAACCCACTGATAACTCCTATGATTGTTACAACAATAAATCAATAAGGAACTGACCAGATGTTTCCATTAAATAGCACTAATCTAAGTAATCTCTAGCTCAAACCAAGCATTAGAGGAGATCCAAAGAAATACTTCTGAACTTAAAAGGATAGATGTTCCCAGCACAGAAAGGCAGACTAAGAACTACATTCACATCCCTCTATGAGTTGGACATCTCAGAAAGAGGCACAAAAGTGTCACCGTCCCCGATGTTGAGTTGGCCAGTAATAGTACGAACAATGTACCAATGCTTAGAACTGGCCAGTTAAGACATCTGTGTCTAAACAGTAGTCTTCTAAATTTCTTTACTCGTTGACCTTACATTCAGACACTTCTCCCTTTACTTGAGTGAAGCATCTAGTGAAAGAAGGCACCACACATTGTATTTCAAAAAAATAGAGCTATGCTTGACAAAATATCCAAAATACAGTCAGGTCTCCTATATCACTGCCATGAGGGCTTATTCGGTTCCCGCAAATCCCGCCTTCTGTGTTGATTGGCAGCTCATTAATATGCAAATTTTCCCCACACCCTTACATGCCCCTCGCCACTGTTTTGGCACTGCCCTGCTGTCTGTCGGTGTTTGTGTTAGTGTTCCCCAGTGCCCGTGGCCACCCCAAGCCGCAAAAAAATCCCTGAGTGTTTAAATCTTTCATAACAGCAAGAAGCCTCCTCTCTTGGAGTGAGGCAGGCACCCAGCTGTGCCCGGAGCGGAGCCGCCACGGCTGCACCCACCCTGCCCGGGAGTAGGGGAGCCACTGCCATACCCGCTCCTCTGGGAGCGGAGCCGCCATGGTGGCTGTGTGGGTTGAGTTGCATATTCATGACTGCCTAATTGAATATTCCTTCATGCCAAGTCGCGCATGCACAGTTGCAAAAAGGGGCTTCCTTCATTGCTCAAAAATCATGCCGCTAAGATGTGAAGCTGCAATATGGGGGGTGTGAATTGGAAGAGGGCCGACTGTACAAATTAATGTATTAAGATTCCCATTTGCTGCAACTATTCATCTCAAGTACCCTTTCTTTTTGCTCCTAATCAAGTACTTATTACGTAAACATTGATTTAGACCAATTTTTGTATCAGTATTTCTACATTTGTATGTAGAATATTATGGTTCTAGGAGAGTGATATTGACTCAAAAAGAGTGAGACAATAGGATTGTGTTTTCCTGTGAATACAACAGAAGCATGGATGGCCAAAGATGAAGATGTCTACTATGAACAATTACTGGGTGTTTATTTCAAGTTTTGACTGAAATTATTTTAGATAATTTTTTTAACTAAAAATAAAATAGAAAGAGAAATCTATTCTTACAGATTTTTTTTACATCAAATCTATGAAGAGGAAATACCAGGGAGATAACTGGTTGCATTACTGGTTAAAGTTTTACTGTAAATATTATATTAAAAAGAAATCATTATTAGTAGTAAGAGACCTTAATATCTTCCAAACTATGTCTCCTAGATGTGNGATGAAGATGTCTACTATGAACAATTACTGGGTGTTTATTTCAAGTTTTGACTGAAATTATTTTAGATAATTTTTTTAACTAAAAATAAAATAGAAAGAGAAATCTATTCTTACAGATTTTTTTTACATCAAATCTATGAAGAGGAAATACCAGGGAGATAACTGGTTGCATTACTGGTTAAAGTTTTACTGTAAATATTATATTAAAAAGAAATCATTATTAGTAGTAAGAGACCTTAATATCTTCCAAACTATGTCTCCTAGATGTGCAAAAATAATGAGAAGCAAATACTAAGAAACAGTCTGTTTGATAGTTTGGGAAACGTTATAAAATCTAGTAATTTAAAAAAGTTTAACATATAATACAGTCATGCCTCCAGATTCATGGGTTTTGGGTCTTGTCATGGTCTTGCAGATTATTAAATCCACAAATACTGGCTGGACATTAATATGCCAAATTATTGCCAGAAATATAGCATTTGGAACACTGTGATGTCCTCTACTTCTTCCCAGCAGCCAGGAGCCTGACAGTTAAAGGGTTTTTTCCCTTGAACTCCAGCAGCTAGCACTGCAAGGAGCACTTCGCCTAAGGATATTCAAATGCACATATGCAGGAATACAGTTTGGCTTGGCTGCTCCTCTTCCCTAGCCGTGGAAACAGCAACACAGACACACACACACACACTATCTCACGGTACCGCAGGACTATAAACACCATGTAACTTTTGCAACACTCATAAGGGAGCCATCTCTGCCTGTCCCCAGTGAGTGAGAGGTGCCACCTGGCCACCCCACAGGGAGCGGCAGTGCTGCAGCTCCGTGAAGCAGAGAAACCATGCATGAGTCGACCAGAAATATTTATGAATAACTGATTAATTAATTTTTCGTGGATAGGTGAAGCAGTGAATTGTTATGTGCAGATAGTCGAGGTAAGACTGTACACCTATGAACTGATGAGGTCTTCAGAAATCTACTGAGATTTTGTCCCAGTATATATATATGTGAAAGAGAAAAGACAAAAATCCTCAAACCCAACCACTGGGGTCAGGAAAACAAAACAAATTCAAAGGTTCACTGATGTTGCAGCCTTACAGACAGAAACCCACCCAAGAAAGGCACTTGTAATTTAGCGTTAAGCAGATGGGTAAAATACTGGCTAAACAGCAGCAAAACTAGTGAAAGAGCAATTCCATGAAAGACAGAATAACTTGCTGTAAATTTAATTAAGGCATCAGAGTTGTAGACATAAACAATTACAAACTAAGATCAGAGCCACTGAGAGCACCTTGTTTAACTCTCCTTGGTCAATTGCCAGGTTGCTGAAAACTCACAGCTCCTACTGATAGTGGGTGATGTGATCCATGTCTATTGGTACAAAGCCAACTCATAACCAAATTAGGCAGAAAACTAAAGCCAAGACAGTGTTGTAGACTGTTGTAGGTGTCATGCTTGTCTTTCTTGAAAAGCAGGAGTGTCCAGTGAAGGAGCTGCAAACTAAGGCAGAAATAAGAATGTACAGCAAATCTAAGTGTCTTGAAAGCAACAGCCAAGACTGAAAAGGATCAGCAGATACTACTGAAAAGCAAAAGAACAAGAGGGTGAAACACAATCTAATTCATCAGTTTAACATAGTGTGGGAGGCATGGCAGCACAGTGAAACACAATGAGTAAAAATGCAATAGGCAAAATATAAAAAAGAAAGGCAAAATTTTGTTAAAAGCAGGTATCTGAGGGTGGACATAAAAAGAAATCTTGTGAGAAAGCAATCTAAGTTTGTATTATAAAAAGCTGCATAAATACAAACTTTCAGCTTTTGTAAAAAAGCCCCTGTTCGGAGCTTTTCATACTTAAACAAAGACAGGGATCCAGTGGTATTTAGCGGTTTTTTTGACCTTCTATCTCTACCAGGTTATTTTTCTCTAAAATTCATACAACAGAGGCTGAACATAAGGCGCTCGTGGTTAAGGCAAAGAATAGTATGATGCTTTTACAAAGAGAAAATTTCACAAGAGAACTCTCAGGATCAAACCAATCTTGGTTTTTAAACATTCAGAAGGACCTCAGTAAATCACTGAGCTCCCATGGCTCTAATAGGAAAAGATGACAATTACAGAAATAGCATCCTTGGTGATGCTAAGCATTGTCATAAATTTCAAAGTCCTGTGAGTCCCAGCTGTCCAGATTAGGGATGGTCTGACACTGAGCCATGGTCTTTTCTGCCATATAGGTACAGATTTGCTTTCCGTGGAAACAGTTTCACCACACATCCTTTTTTGTGTCTGGAATGAAATCAGAAGATTTATGTGCATGCCCTAACCTCTTCAGAAACTCTCCTGGGTCAAACACTTTAAATAGGTACTAAGTTATCTCAGATTTGCAGTAATGTAACAGAAATCATAATTTGTCTTTCATTCAGTAACTTTCCCCATGATTAGCACAAATACTTGAATTTACTACCTGCACAAGAAAAGAATACAGCCATGTTACTGTTCAGGAAAATTACCTGCTCAGTCTGGAAAGCCTCACTTTACTGAGAGATGACAGTCTTTTTACCCTGCGTTTGCATGGCACCTAGAAGACTGGATCCTTTCTCTTTGTAAGAATTGCTGTAAGAGAAAGTGTGTTATATTTATATATATGCTGCTGAAAGGCATATTTGTATCTTTCTCTTATAACTCCTGCACAGTGCAGCCTTTTCTCTGCACCAAGTGTCAACATCTGATTGCCATATGACTTTATTTCCTCTTGTACTGTCATGAATCCAGTAATCTGATGATGTGACAAACAAAACTTGCAGCAGAATTTTACCCTGAACAGTAGTTCTCAATATTTTCCAAATGTTATTAACATTTATTTCTCCAATTGTTCAACCAGTGACATGGCCTAGATGATGGGAGGCTTGGATGGTTGGAGCGTGGTGCCCATGGTTCCACACTTGTGGGTTCGATCTCTAGGTGGGCATTCGTTTGGGAGTTGGACTAGATGATCCTGTGGGTCCCTTCCAACTCAGAATAACCTGTGAACCTGTGAACCACCTTGTCAGTAAAGCACTTTGGAAATTTCTCTGCTTTTTCCTAAGTCATAACTTCTCTGTTCATTTGAATTCTTTCAGCATGACTAAAGCTGTGAGTACTATTTATTCACGTGGCTTTATTAACGGAGAACAATAGATTCGGCATTTTCCGCTTCCTGCTCAGATTCAGGGAAACACATCTTAAGTATGTGCAACTGTCCCCCTTTAGTGAAGTCAACAGAAGTAAGAGAACCTATTTTGTCCAAAGTTTTGGCAATGTGCAAGCCTGAACCCATCAGCAAAATGCTGAACAACCATGAAAGTGAACAATCTTCAATATTTTTAAAAGCGCAGAGATATTTGTTAAATTGTAAACTTTCCTGCTTTCATTTCTTTCCTAGGCTAGAACAGTCAAAGAACCCTGGAGAGTGATTAATTTTGGCTGATTTCAGTGAATTGTAACATGGTACAACTCAACCCTCAGATTAGTCAGATAACTGACACAGAGGCTCACAGGCTCACCACAATCCTTCATACACACATAATAACATTGGTTTATTAAGATGACCATTACAATCAGAGGCAGACAGAAGACAAAGCTATAGACCAGTTGCAGTTGTTTCTTTGTGGCTTCTTTCATCTTTCACTGATGAAACAGAAATTTGAAATCCAGCAAATATCACTCAGGGAAGTATGGGTCATGGGGTTTTTTCCTCATTAAAAAATGCATTTGTAACTGTTCTCAAATGTATTGTTACACTAATTTGATATGCATACTAATTTTAAAAGTATGACCTGTACTTAATCTTCCTATTTACAGTGCAATGTAAATTAACTGTTAGAGTAATTTACATCTAAGTTCATCTATGCCAATCAGTTGCTGAGGTATTGCTATGGCATTATTGCAGTTCTACTTCTTATTTATTATGGCTTGGCCTACATGCTGTACTGATTCTACACCTTAAAATATGCCTACTTTGCTGTAGTAGTTAGCATAGATCAATTGCATGACATATGGTATATTACTTATCTGCATACAGATTTGTATTACATAAACTGACATGACAGCTCTGCAAAGCATTAGCTAAATCTCATGCCAGGTTTCGGTTCATTCTTGTGGTAGATGCAACTTTTACGTACCTGTGTTACTGGGAAAAAAACTAATATTATAAGATAGGGCAACACATACTGTTTCTGTACCTCCAATTTCCTACAGCAAGATTGAAAGACAGACGCAGAATGTCCTGGCCTGTATTAGGAACAGTGTGGTCAGTCGGACTAGCACCAGAACAAGAGGACATGGCCTTAAGCTGCACCAGGGGAGGTGTAGACTGGATGTCAGGAAGAGGTTTTTCACCGAGAGAGTGATCCCTCAGTGGAATGGTCTGCCCAGGGAGGTGGTGGAGTCGCCATCCCTGGAGGTGTTTAGGCTGACCCCTGCTGGGCACATGTTACTGTTTCCAGGGCTACAGGTGGAGAAGGCAGTCCAGTCTGTGCCCGGGAAGTGTGTGCCCAGCACACCTGGTGGTGACGTAGCACCAGTGAAAGTGCCCCATGAAAGTGGAGCCTGGCTGGCCATGGCAGTGGTGGGACAAGTGCTGGGACGAGGCAGAGCTGGGACATACCCATGTCACCACCATAGCTGCTGTGTCAGGAGGAGGCTTCTGTTCCCTCATGCTTCCCCATTGCAGAGGCAGTGCAAGCATGTGGGACGGCCGCAGCCTGGCGGTGGCTGCGGAAGTGGCAGCGTGGCCGAAGAGAAGCCCAGGGATTCTCCGGGAGTCTCTCCAAGCAGAGAGAGCTCGGAAACACTTCCCTTTGCTCTCCTGTGCTGTGAGAGCCCGTGGGGAGGAGAGGAAAATATTCCCCAGCACTCCAGAGAGGCAGGGGGTGGAGCGATGAGCGTGGCCTGTGTGCATATTAATGACCTGCACATGTTTTGCGAGACTCTCCAGAGACCCGTTCCTCGCAAACTGGGAGGAGGTACGACTGTATTGGCAAGCTTGACTCTGAGTGTTGTGCAGAGGTTTCTTCCCAGGCACTGTTGTCCAATTTAAAATGTATGTGCAACGAGGCCATTGCAGTGCTTATCAAAATGAAAAACCTGAAGATTTGTCCATTCTCCTTCTGAAAATGTTCCCTCATGCAACAAAAGGATTTGTTCTATGCTATAAAGAGACAACTCAATACTGGGAAACAGATAAAAGCCTAAATAAAGGAAACACACAAATACATGTTATTGGAAAAAACCTTTATTCTTTGATTTTCCTGAGAAATAATGACTCGTGAAAAAAAAACGGTGGCACGTAAAATGTCAATGTATGAAAAGAATTTAAAAGGAAATATTTTGCTATTTACATTACACTTATACTGAAAAAAGGGGTAAAAAATAAGTCATTATTCTAAGGCTGTAAAGGTAAGACTCTACAGTCAAGCACTGCAACAAAAGGCAATTTGAGCATTTCACTAACATATTATGATCCAGTGATTCGACTGGTTGATGACAAAAAGGCTGTGGATGTTGTGTACTTGGACCTTAGCAAAGCCTTTGACACGGTTTCACACAGTAAGCTTCAGGAGAAACTTGTGAAACTTGGGCTGGAAAGGAGCATCTTATGCTGGGTTACAAACTGGTTGGAGGGGCGAGCTCAGAGGGTGGTGGTGAATGGTGCAACATCTGACTGGCGGCCAGTCACCAGTGGAGTCCCACAGGGGTCAGTGTTGGGCCCAGTACTGTTCAACATCTTTATCGACGACATGGACGAGGGAATTGAATCCATCATCAGCAAGTTTGCGGATGATACTAAGCTGGGGGCAAATGTTGAACAGCCGGAGGGTAGGAAGGCCCTCCAGAGGGACCTTGACAGGCTGGAGAGGTGGGCAGGCTCCAACAGTATGAGGTTTAACAAGACTAAGTGCCGGGTTCTTCACTTTGGCCACAACAACCCCGTGCACCGCTATCGGCTGGGGGAGGAGTGGCTCGAGACTAGTGAAGTGGAGAGAGACTTGGGTGTACTGATTGATAGGAAACTCAACATGAGCCAGCAGTGTGCCCAGGTGGCTAAGAAGGCCAATGGCATCCTGGCCTGCATCAGGAACAGTGTGGTCAGTAGGTCCAGGGAGGTTGTCCTTCCCCTGTACACAGCGCTGGTCAGACCTCATCTTGAGTACTGTGTGCAGTTCTGGGCTCCCCAGTTCAAGAGGGATGTTGAGCTGCTTGAGAGGGTCCAGAGAAGGGCAACGAGGATGGTGAATGGACTGGAGGGTAGGCCCTATGAGGAGCGACTACAGGAGCTGGGACTGTTCAGTCTGGAAAAGAGGAGGCTCAGAGGGGACCTCATTGCTGTTTACAACTACCTGCGGGGAGGTTGCAGCCAGATGGGTGTGGACCTCTTCTTCCAGGCTGACGACACCAGAACGAGAGGGCACGGCCTCAAGCTACGCCAGGGGAGGTTCAATCTTAACATTAGGAAGCGGTTCTTCACAGAGAGAGTAATCGCATATTGGAATGGGCTGCCCGGGGAGGTGGTGGAGTCACCGTCCCTGGAGGTGTTTAAGAGAAGACTGGATGAGGAGCTTAGTGACATGGTCTAGCAGGGAGGTGTAGGGCTGGATGACGTTGGGCCCCTTCCGGCTCGGAGTGGCCTGCTAGACTGTGAGGGATCTAGGCTGGTGTTATGCCCTGCGATGTGCTCTCAGTCTCTGTACGGGTGTTAGGTGGTGAGTTGGACTAGATGATCCTTGTGGGTCCCTTCCAGCTCATAATATTCTGTGATTCTGTGTGATATTCACTCACTTTACAATACAGTGTTTAGTGATGCAATCACAGACTGTCTTCTAAACGATCTGCTTCACACAAGAAGGACAGGAACGCTGATGCTTCCTTAGAGGGCTTGTGCTTGTTTGCACAGCAATAGGCCAACACTGACCTTCTCTTTTGGTGTTCATCACTGGGTAGGTAGGTATTGCCTTGATCTTAACTGCACTGAATGAGAATTATTATTTTCCTCCCCAGAGTGCGTTGTTCTCACAGTATTTTAGAACTGGTTTTCAAATATATAAAGAAAAAAGGTTCTGTTCTGGTCTAGGGATGTCACACATCCTATCCTGTAATCAGGGAGGAGTTATATGAGGTTAACGTGTGTTCAATCCAAGAGGAGTGTCCAGAACATCCCACTGTCCCATTGTCCTAGATGCTACCTCTGCATGTAAGAATCAACATCTTTTTTAAATCTTCAAAACTGGAAAAAATAAGATGACTTTTCAAAAATTATAAACACGTTTGTCATAACACTACCATAAAAAATAGCCCAAATAGTTAAAATGGTTGACAGCATTCAAACTTCTGACAAAACTTCAGAGATTGTTTTTGTCAGATGCAAAGAAGAAACAAAAGTATTTTTCCTTAACTTCATTTTTAGAAATGGCCAAACCATTAAAAAAATAATTTCCCGAGTCAAACATTCAGCGTGACAAATGTGTGCCCAAACGCTTTAAATTTAGCAAAGTTATATGCTGCTATAAACATGGCCTTGCAGCATAAATGCATTTATTTTGATAAATATGTTTACACTGCAGGATATAAAATGGATAAGATATGAATTGGATTTGGAATTATCTGCAAACTGGTAAACAGCCCTGAAAAGAAACATTTTTATGCACGTTTATTATATAATACGTAATCTCTTCTTATAATTTTGTTTAGGAAAAATAGCCTATTTTATGATATGAATACCCATGAGGCTTAAAAACTGAGTTTACTTTTGTGTGGGAGGGTAACAAATATTACCTAGTCCCCATCCTATATTCTGCAGCCCACCTCACCCCTGTTATCCACAGGCAGGAAAAGAAAGGGACATAACTGCAGTATCTGTCCTCAAGTGGTGATGCTTCCATCTCCTGTGATAGGTAGACAGTGTCTAGTTCTTTCTAAAGACAATATCTTCTGAAGGACTTTGATGAAGCAGCAGGAGAAAGGAGTTGCTCAAAGAAAAGGAAGAGATGCGTAAAAGGAGAGCAGGTGTTAGGAGTGGATAACAATTTTTTCACTTATAACTTTCTTTTTCTTAAGGCAATATATCAAAACCTCTATTCAGAACAAATCTCTTACTAGATATAGAAAGTTCAACACGTGGTACTAATTTTGGAACTTACGTATTTGTGGATAAATGTCACTTTTTCACATTCCTTGAAGAGATACTAGTTTTCAATTATTTTGCTGTTTTATAAATCTGCACGTATTTTTTCTCACTCATACATTAGTCGGTTTTAAATTTGCAAAAAATTGCTTACAGTAGAAAAGAAATTAAATTCCTGTAATTACAAGATGGCACCATCCTACCCTTTCGAGGTTAAAGAAAGACAGTAGGAGATTTTTTTTCCTTACCCTCTTTCAACACAGGAGCCAGGAGCAGACAGTCAGTTGAAACAGTGATGATTACAAATGACAACTCGTACCATGTGTTATCACAGCCACTGTAGACAGTAATTCTGCTGACAATGTATTTTGTTAACCATATGGATCCAGGAAAAATTGTTTTTTCTGTAGGAAATCAACTGCAGATGAATTATCACAGCACGTTTTTACAAGGATCTGAATGAGAGAAACCCACTTGTCCCTCCTTGCACGGGACAAATGCAATGTTAGTTTTAAAGGTCTTTGTCAGACATTGAGTGAAAATCTGGTTCCTTTAAAGTTAGTGGCTAAACATATATAGATGTTAGAGAGGCTGAGGTTGCTGCAATTACTCATATAACTATCTGACTGTCAAATGTTTTAGGTTTAATTCAGCCTGTTCATGGCATAAGACAAATCTTCTCTCTCAATGGCTTTTTCTCTCGGTTATTTTAATCGAATAAATCACATCGCAAGCTCATGGTCAGGCAGGGATGTGGCAGGTTCTTAAAGTTGTCAGATGTAAGGCTTGCTGAGCTTGAAGTTTTCCTGAGGTAACTGTGAATTCTAAATTCATCCCTTGAAGGACACGGTTCCCATGTATGTCACCTCAAACATTGCAAACAAGGGTCATAACAGAACGACTGTGCTTGATGGACTGGTAGGAAGTAAGAAATAAAATTAAATTAACCATTTTAAAGTATGACTGGGCAGAATTTTTAAACATGCGTGTAAAAAGGCATGGCACAACCCCAGAAATTAAAATACAAGCGACTGTGATTGGGTAAACCCAACATTTCCACAGAAGAAGTTAAATGAGGGAATGTGAAGCCTGGGACTTCTTATGTCTTAGTAGTAGCTTTCTCCTGAGACTGACAGACAGCACAACAAGGACTCTCCCTCGGCCTTCAGCAGTCACAGCAGACTGGTGCCAATTATCTGTCCTACAATCCTCTCTAAAACTTTAATGACAATTTCAGCCAAATTACCGTCCAGCCAAAATAGCCTGGGTTCACAGGTTAAGTGTGCTGGTGTCATTAAGCTAAGTACAAAGAATAAACATGATCCATCTCCATAAATAACAAAGACTGGGCAGGGAACATCCTTCGAAAACCAGAAAATAGCAACAGTGAAAATTAAAACAAGGAGGGAAATTATTCATGTTACTGTGAAAGCTGAGGGCAAAGCTCAAGAGGAAAGGTATATATTTACAGCTTGCAGACTTAAAAAAATAGGTTTTTAAAAAGTTTTACTAATTATAGAAGAACTTTAAAAGCTTTGGGTCAGACTTTTCATATGCACTGATGCAAATCATTTTGGAACAGATTGATCCTCCATATTTCATTATTATCATGTTCTCTACCTATTTGAAAATTGTTCAGCTTTCCCAGCATACTGTGAATCTCTCAACCCTGCAAAAACAATGCCAAGGGCAAAAAGCACCAAAATCGTCAAAAATGCTACTTTTTCACTTCCTGTTGCTATTTTTGGTAAATATTTACCGGTTTCCCAGGTTATGTGATGAAGACTTCACAAAAGATGAAGTCACTGCAGGCCCTCATGCCTCAGCTTGTGAAATAAAATATCTTTCAGAAAGTGATAGAAGAAAAATTCTGCATTATTCCAAATGTCCAAAAGAATATTTATTTGAATACTTAAAATTGTAGATTCATTTCACTGGGATGTCCACTCATGTTAGCAGAGTGACAGGAAGTGACAAATCAAACCTGCTACTTTGGATAACCATGCTTGCTACAGATATTTTTATATGAAATATCAATGCGATAAAATGCAAGCAATCAGCAATCTCAATCAGATAATTCACAGCAGAAAATTAATTTCTTTTATTCTAAACCCCTCAGCCTGCAGAACAGGGAGTACATTTGCACTGTCAGTGTAATAAGAATCACCAGGGAGCTCAGAGAGCCTCTTCCTCTGGATCCATCTCTCTCACTTTCTCTGGATGAGGAGTTGTGAGGTTATAAGAAGAAAAATCATGATTCCTTGTAACTCCACATATTGCTACTGTCCAGACACTTCTCTTAGGGTATTTCTAAAGAAATTTGTCTGGAAAAATGGTATCTTTCAGTATCATTTACTGAGACAGAGAGAACGTAGAATATTCCAGGAATCATCATTTATATTTTCCAATTAATAAGCAGTTTTACTTGCAGATATTTTGAACAATCTCTGAAAATAGTGTTATGGAAACCCCCATGAGTCTAGTTCTCCGTCATGAAAAACTTCTCAGTCAGCTGTGAAACTAGGGTACACGTGACACTAGCTGCCCCATCTTCTCTCCCATAATGGGGATATTAAAAGAAATCTAAAGCCAGAAAGGCCAGAACTGGGGTCTTTGTTATGTTGACCTGGATGGACTCACACCAGGGAAATCAGGGCATGAGTGATAAGCGTACCAAATCTGAATGATAGAACTTCACATCCCTTTGAAAACATGTTAATGACTGTGTGATGCTGCAAGAGGAGAGGATTATCAGGTCTAAAATTGGCCATTCTCTTCCTCGCATTCAATTTTTTCCCTGATCCCCAGAGGAAAGCCACTCTCATTTCCCTTAAATGCAAAAATGCATTTCTTATTTTTAACCCACCCATTGTCATCCAGGTCTTTATATAGTGATGATTATTCAAGAATGTCCTCTTACTTCGGTAACTTGAAATGACTTTTGCTCGCTGTGCTGCCCATGAACTCAGAGTAGCACACCCAGTGACAGGAGATTTTTCAAACAACCTTCAGTCGTATGATTCATTTCCCTAGGGCTGTTTCACACGAGTACTAATACTCAGAACTTCCCTGCCAACAAGGATTGGCCTCTCGACTTACTTGTTTGGTGAGGGCAGCTTCCCTTAGGCATTTACCTCATTATATGCAATTAGTAGCTACCATTGTACCATCACGGTTCACTGCCTGACTATGACTTGCCAAGTGATATTCTTTCTCTTCCCTTCATAGATATTACTGGACCTTTCTGGTACAGCATCATAAATATGGTCCTTGTATCAAGATTATATTTAGAGACTTAGTATATGCACAGCAATACAGAGAAATATTTAATAAGCTTCATCATCCAAGCACCACAGGCAACCACTGGTTTCCACAATACTTGTGTCCCAAACCAGTTTAGGTTTGAAGCCAAATATTTAAAAGGTTGTGATAGTCCTCCTTGTAATAGAAAGAAGACAATACAAGAAATGAAAAAGTGAGCCAATACTTCCCATTTACTGTGCAAGTTGACAAATATATGCACAAGAGTGCACATCCTCAGAGACAAGAGAGGAGTCCTAAACCCGGGAAATCTCATTTGGAGTAGTGATTTAGAAGTTTTCCTGCTCTCTGCTAGCAACTCCTGAGACTGAAAGAGTTACACCATTGTTGGACACATTCTAGTAGAAAAATGAGCAACAATGCATATGTGCATCCACAGAGCTGGAAGATGACTTTACAGGTTAGCTTGAACAAGTAAGAGCAAGGTGATACCATCTCAAAGCATCTGCCATGTGCCACTGATTAACACTGACCGTAAATCGCCAGAAATGATTAGCACTGTGGAATGACTCATTTTACCTCCACGTAGTCCAAGGATGAAGAATCCACAGTTATCTAAAGGTACCTGAATTAGGTTTAAATGAGCCAGTTTAAACTTCAGAACAAAGGTATCCACGTTAGCACAGTGTGACACTTCTTCCTAGACAGAGCTAATTAATCTGTACAGAGTGCAGCAGTAATGTGGCTATATTGTTTCTGGCAGCTGCCCAACGTGAGCCTTCCCACAGCTCTGTTGTTCTTTCCTTCAGGAATGTCAGTCCCATATCAGCCAATGCTTCCAGAGCTCATCAAGAACTAGGAATAAAGTAGAGGCAAACTCTATTGACAACTGAAATATAATTTTTTAATAATCTGAAATGCAGAAATATACCACTCAAGCATCCTTCCACATAACAGTCCCTCTTTAAAAAATCTTCAGAGTCGCAGGCCAAGTACTGCAAGTCGAAGTGATGGGTGAAGATAAGTTACTAGAAAGACATATAGACTGAAGATTGTTTAGTGTCATCCATGGCAGGGAAAGAAGAATATTCTTTGCAACCTATATCTTCTCCTGGACACTGAGACATTGATTTGACATCAGTGGTGGCATTTCAGTAGATTTTCATGGAAATACATACTTCATTTTTTTATCAGTTAGATTTTCTTCACATGGGAAAAAAATGTGTAAATTTTAACATTAAAATATTCGATGTTTCATAAGCTGCCACTTGATAAGATCAATGAGTTCTGATTTCATCAGTTTATTTGCTATATGAGGGTTTTCAAGTAAGATTTTTTTTCTGTTATAAACTTTCTGCTATGCCTGTTTTTGTCTTTAAATTTATTTTATTACTTCTAAAAGATTTCTGCAAGTTCTGCGTAGATAAGAATTAACTTTGAACGGATTCCTGTAAGAGGTCACTTTTCACCAGACTAATTATTAATCTTCAGTCGATTAATGAATTACCCTAGAATAAAACCAATAAGCCCATGCATGACTTCACATCAGGGTATGTGATTATACGCCGTTGGTTGGTTTGCTTTTTTTTTTTTTTACAAAGGTATTAAGGTATTAAAATATTTTACAAGCATTGACAATTTCATTTTACATCCATCCTTTGAACAATAGGCTAAGGGCAGACCTTGTTCTGCAATCAGCCAGCTGTACCATCTCAGGCCTGAAGACACAGGAAGTTTCATGTCAGCTGTCACAGTGCTGGATGGAGACTTTGGAAATGAAGGCTCAATGAAGTTCAAACAGCTAAAGACTTGCGTGGCATGCTGCCAAAGTCTCACGTCCCCTCCTTTTTATTACAGCTTGTTCATATGCAGTCAATTCATCATAAGGCTTGATGCAACATTTGCAAAACGTATACGGGTTCTCTGATAAAAAGTCATCCACAAATTTTGTCATCATCATTATTTGCATTTATTTTACTACTGAGTACTGTAATAGACTTCACTGCCATACACCACCAGCAACGTATGAATCACTGCCACCTAACTCAGCAGGACATGAACTAGATGTGGAAAAACTTGACTTGAACATAATTTCTTTTTCCTCAGAAGTATTTGGACAGAATTCACCTTTCAGGTGAGAGGGGACATCAATTGATGTCTGTAAGGGCCATTCACTTAAGAGCTGGAGTTGATGATCCTTGTGGGCCACTTCCAATCTAGAATATTCTGTGAAACTTGACATTTGTAATTCCACAGAAATTCTTAATGAACCAGGTCCTTTAAGGCCTTGCTACTTGTACAACCCTATAATAATCACAAGTGTAAAAACCTTTTTAAAACTTGTACCTTTGTCAAAACTTTGACCCTGTAAGAATAGCATGGACAAGGTCTTTATAGAAAAACTTAACAGTGAATGGCTTCACAGGTCTCAGAGACCGACTTTAATATTATCAGAAAATGTCTCATGGAAGAAAAACTATTAACAACTTTCTGTCTCTTTTATAGGATCCAATGTGCTTATACATGCTTGTAACAGCCCCTACTTAAGTAAAATTCTATATATTCAGCAGATTAAATGGAATTATGTCAACACACAGAAGCTGAAGTTCTGATTTTTAAGTGAAAATTTGGCATAATGACCATGGACCACTTAATACAAGCTATTTTCTATAGTCAAGTGATTCATACAGACTCAAGAAGGGAAATTTTTTTTCAGTTAATCATCTCTACATTTAAAATGGCCTGTAAAGCCTTTGTGCTATAGAAGGATTTTGTGTCCAAATGGAAAAAATATGACAGTATCACTAGATATTTGTTTGTAGGAGAGCTGCATTTCATGCATATCTTGTCTCTTAATAACCTTCATTCCTGAAAGGAATTGTAAAATATTTTCCGTTTACTTGAAAAGTTCAGGTATTTAGTGCACTGCAGTTGCACATAACTCCTAATAAATCACAAGAGCATTATGTTTTCTCAGACATACGTTTATGTCCAGCTGTAATTTGGTCTAGAGCTATGCTGCTAAGTAACAAAGTTAATGCATCCG
>WEKX01023607.1:0-37342 GCA_013390025.1 Pitta sordida
TTCTGTGATTCTGTGATTCTGAGGAATCACTCTGTGAAAAGCTATTCCTAACATCCAGTCTAAACCTCCCCTGGCGTAGCTTAAGGCCATGTCCTCTTGTTCTGGTGCTGGCAGCCTGAAAGTTATTTGAAGTTAAAGTTATTTTATATACAGAGTTTTCGAGGTAATTTGAGTAATTTTGAGGTCCATAATCTGTAACTCATATCACAGTTTATTAGGAAATTAATTACTCAAGTTACCATTGCTTGGTATTGTTCATAACTATGCAAGTACAGGCTACATACCCCATGATGTTTTACAAGGTTCATATAATTAGAATTAATTGCAATATCTACAGGATCCTTCACAGAGAATGTTTCCAAACAGTGCAAGGAAATACATAACTGAATAATATGATTTTTCCCCAGTATTTCTCCACAATTTCTTAAAGTAAATTTAAATTAATGAAATCCAGTTTCCCTCACTACATATTATAATACCTTATTTGGTCATGAGCCAAAACTCATCAACCTAATTTAACAATTTTCCTTTTTTTTTTTTAATTATTAAAATACAATCACTCATCAGTGTTCTTAACTAGGAAAAAAATACATTTGCCAATTAGCTAGTTAGATTTGAAGTACAAAAATAATTTCAATATCTTCAGCTGAGAAATCCTAGTGCATTCAAAACATAAAAACTTAACTGTGGGACTAATACAGTAGAAATCTTTTCCTGGATAGTAGCAAAAATATTTGGAAAAAGCAATTGAATATACTCACATGCTTTTTTTGTGCCTTTTTGAAACCAGCATTAGCATTCTCTGACACATCTCCTTGATATACAATAAGTTTTGAAGTGGTGTCTTCCAGAGTGCTTCCATAAAACTGACGATAAGTCTGTAACTTTTGTATTTCTCTTCTTTCTTTTGGATCTTTGGATTTTGCTGCAAACAAATATAATTGATTAAAAAAATGCTCTGATAGAATTCTGTTACCAAGAAAAGGTAACTGGGTAATGGATAAATTTCCTAAAAACTCATTTACCTAAAGGACAAAATCACTCTTTGAAAGAGGCTGGCTCTAAAACTCACTGAAATCCAACAGTACTTTGAGACAGGCAACAGCCCCAAATTGAAACGACTTTAGACACACATTAAAAATATTGGAAAACTTAAAAAGCAGGATGCCTGGAAAGAAATTATTACTGTCTGAGAAAAATGCCTAGGCTTCTCACACAGTCCATGAAAATAGGAAGGTGTCTTCTTGAAGGCAATTCAGATAATCAGAAAGAGATCTCTTACCCAAGAAAACAAGTTTGCCATCAGAACATAAATAAATCTGCTGGAACAACACTTGCTAGGCAATAAAAGATACTGAACCGCGTACATGAATACTCCCACACTCACATATCTGTCTTTCTCTGTCCTAAAATTAAAATTATGAGTCTTCTTCAGAGTGTGAAGACCTATCTCAGTAGATCAGAGTATTCATGCTAGGCACAGGAGAGGGCTCTCTCTTCAGCTGGATTGATCCTGAACCTTCAACTCCAACATTATTAAAGGTGCCCTAGGTACTATTCTGCAGTTGATGCTCTCCAAAATTCCCACTGAAATGCATAAAAGTGTGCACAGAAGGACACAAAAAATCATCCAGTCAAAAAGAGGAAAAGACTGAACTCAGGTTTTATAGGTCAAATAGTACAAATACTCAGTCAGGAAGCAGTATTTCTAATTTTTGTGTAATACAGTATAATTTTCTGTAATATCATATACAGTAGTTCATTTCATGTAAATTTGCAAATCTAAGTCCAAAGCTCATCCAAGGCTTGTTTTGCTTAGTATCATAAACTGTAAAAAACTTAACAGAAAATTATAATGCATAACATCAAGAATACTACAAACTTAAATTTACTTTTTACTTGTGAAGTAATTCTCTTCGTATTATCTGGTATGGGCTGTGTTTGGATTTGTGCTGAAAAAAGTGTTGATAAACCAGGTATATTATTGCTGAGTAGTGCTTGCACAGAGTCAAGACTTTTTCTGCTGGCGAGGCAGGTAGGGGTGGACAAGAAGTTGGAAGGGGACACAGCCAGAACAGCTAATCCCAAATGAACAAAGGGATACTCCATACCATACGGTGTCATACTTAGCAATACAAGCTGGGGAAAGAAGAAGGAAGGGGCAGTTTTCTGGAGTGATGATGTTTGTCTTCCCTGCTTTCTGGGACATGGCTGAACACGTTTGCCTGCAGGAACCAGCAAGTTAATTCCTTGTTTTGCTTTGCTTATGTGTGTGACCTTTGCTTTACCTATTAAACTGTCTTAATCTCAACCCACAAATTTTCTAGCCTTCACCCTTCTGATCCTCTCTGCCATTCCAATGCAGTTGGTGGAAGAAGCGAGTGGCTGTGTAGTGCTTAGCTGCCTGCCAGGATTTAACCACAACAATTTCTTTTACTTCTTAATTCCGTTCTCAAAAGACAAGATTAGCTATGCATGCACTGTGCAACCATCTGAGTAGATTTTGTACATATATGAATGTGCTTATCACTATTCAATTGAACCATTATTTAAAAGTTAAACTTCACATGTACATACAGTTTGCTTATATAAATCTGTGAAGTATTTCACAGGAGAAAAGGACCAGAAGTGCTCATTCTGTTATACTCAGACCTATTTCAGATAATACAAAATTCATGCACATAATCCACAGTTTAATATCAATTTAAATATAATTTGGCTCTTGCAGTAGCTCTAGTCTGACAAGTATTTGTATAGCTGCAAATATTTTCTGAAACAAGAAGTACTTCTGCAAAACCCCGATAACCTTTATATTACTGTTCTAACCAATACAGACCCATGGACTTCATGTTGGTTATTCTCACCATCGGCATTACACTGTACTCGCTCATACTCCTCAGTCAAAGGTCTGCCAGAATGCCAGTGACGAAGTTCATCAAATTCCTTGTATTTAGTAAGTGAAGTAATTGCAGGGTCATTGCTGAAATATATAAACATTACAAAAAGCAGAAACGAAAAGTATTTCCTAGCATGTTTAACAAAACATTTGAAAATAGAGTATTTATCAAACCACAATCTTACTGTGGCAAAAGTCAACAAAGGGTTTAATTCTCCTGCAAATACAGTGTGCAAAGATAGCCTCATTTTTTCAGACAGAAATACTAATAAACAAAATAATACTAATAAATACTAATGTAATACTAATAAACAAAACCTCTTTTCATTAAGATTAATCACAGAATGGAATGTCACTACATAGTTCATACTCATTGTGTAACACACAACTCACTTCCACTATTAGAGCAAATGTAAAGCATAACCTCTTCTTAGTTTTTTTCCTAGTATTTTCATTAAATGTTTTCCTGAAAACAATCTGAGCTTTGCAAATCGATCAAATTGCAAAATACCTTTCAAATACAACTTTTACATTTAGAAAAACAGTTTCAGAATGTGGACTAAGAACCAAAGACTCTAATGCAAAGAGGTAACAGTATAAGCAAATGTGGATGTACTGACTCTTAACCATTCTTGTTCTGAACCTTGTCAGTAGCCATACCAATACATGTAAACATCTATGTGAAATTTTATCCAGGCATAACAAAAGACTTTTATACATTTGTAAAAATTTAGCATAATATGGATTCAAGTTGCAAGTGAGTAGAAAACCAGCCCATATAACGTTATTTCATTAGAAAAAACTATGTAAGTACCTTTTTAAAACACGTAGGTCTTTCAAAACATCTCCAGCATAATCTTGAACAACATCAGATTTCACCGAGATAATTCCAATGTTAGGAATTTTTTCTTCATAGACTTTACATGCAAAAAATAATATTCTTTAATTATAAATACATATAATTGTATACAATGCTTAAAAATTCTGTCAAGCTATATCACAGAATCACAGAATCACAGAATATTATGAGTTGGAAGGGACCCACAAGGATCATCTAGTCCAACTCACCATCTAACACCCGTAAAGAGACTGAGAGCACATCGCAGAGCATAACACCAACCTAGATCCCTCACAGTCTAGCAGGCCACTCCGAGCCGGAAGGGGCCCAACGTCATCCAGCCCTACACCTCCCGGCTAGACCATGTCACTAAGCTCCTCGTCCAATCTTCTCTTAAACACCTCCAGGGATGGTGACTCCACCACCTCCCTGGGCAGCCCATTCCAATATGCAATTACTCTCTCTGTGAAAAACCGCTTCCTAATGTTAATATGATAAATTAAATTCTGTAAATTAACATTTACTAAAAGTAATCAGTAATTCACTAGTTCCACTTTCACTTTTTCTTCTCAAGCATAGAAAGAAGAACGAAGCAGACAATAATATTGCTTTCAAGTAGCTATTATTTCAGACACCTATGCTAGTTTTTTTAATCCTACGACCCATCTCACATGCACCTGTGTTTCTTCACTGGTTCCATAAAGATCACAGTATCCTAAATATGCACTTTCAACTGCACTTATGATGACTAAAGACTACAACTAACATTGTTCATCCTTCTCACAGTTAAGTCTAGCCACAATTTCAGTCTTCAGGGTTGTCAAAGGAGATACAGAAATAGGTGATGCAATTGCCAAAAGATGCCCTAATATCCCACAGAAATCAAAGAAACTGTCGTTTTTGGCCTGCTAGAACCCACTTTGTCCACTTGCGATCTTTGAAACCAGATGGAGAATACCCACAAATTGACGTAAAATTCCAGCCTGTACTTTTCTTAGCAATTTTCTCTGATAAAGATTTATATAATTTCATAAGTTTAAAGCGAACTTAAGAACATTTAGGTTGGAGCAAAGCTGGTTCTCAGGAAATGTCAGACATCAGGCAAAAAATTCTGTGTAATCCTTTCAGATATTCAAAGCGGGTCTTGTAAGCGAGGGAAGAAAATTATCTGACCCAATAATGCATTTCCCCAATTATGGGCTACAGGATGATAGTGTAATTTAAGACACTTATCGGTAATTCATATTTCTAAAACCTTTATGAATTGCACTGTGAGCTACAGTGATGGCTAGACTCTCTACCATTAGGGCAGCAATTCTATACTTAATATGCTGCTCCCATGCCTAATATCTGCATAACCCTACCATGTTCAAAGATGCTCCTCAGAGACAGTGTTCCTGCAGCATGATTACTATGAGTACTTAATATGGTTTTTACTGTATTACACTACTCCTAATGTTTTTTACAATACATACGATAGATTTGGGCTAAAAGTCATGGAACTCAACCCGATTCTCCATGAAGCTAATAATAATATTTGTGCTGTCCACAGCGGATCAGAATTTCACCCATAAGGCCAGGCCAGACTTCTTTTTATACCAGCGGTAAGTTTTGCTTTAGGTTGACAGAATGGAGAAGATCCATGAAAAATGGATTAGATTTGTGATCAGAATCAAAACAGACCACTATTTCCAGAACTTTTAGTGATAGCGGTAAGGATCATGTTTTTAATGCTCTAATGTGTGAAGCTAACAATACCTCTAAATAATGTCTGCTCCTGTTCAAGAAATACTTGGGGTGTTTTTCGTATTGGGAAGGCATCTCCAAAACTGCATTTTGCAGACAATTTTTTTACCGTTTCCCATAAAAATTGGTAGTCATTCTCCATTTCTTTCCCCAAATGCTTTTGGAACTCTAATCCTGCACAGGAGAGAAAGAAAAAAAAAAAAAAAAAGAAAAAAAAGCTTTAAAACTGAGTTTACTCAAAGGAACCTACCTATTCACCTAAACACGAACAGGCACAAAAACTTCACTTTTATACCAGGGCCTTGGTCACTAGAAAAAATTAGAACAGAATGTTGTACCTTCATAGTTTTTAAAAACCTGCAGCGTAAATAACTAAATGTACTGAGAATATGGGTTTTGTGAAAATATTTAGTCTGTCTGCAGAAGTCTGCGAACTCTAGAGCTGAAGAAAAGTTTCTCTCATCTTGACCTCCTGCAAGGTAGAATTTTAAACTGGTAATTTTTTTAGTGCCCAATAATAGGTATCATTGTAAGAATAAACACTTCATATTCCTACAAGCAATTATTCTGAAAGAACATTTGCTACAAATCTTTTCCCACTCTTGATTTTTCTGACAGCTCTGGTAACTTTCTTTGTTAATCTTAACACATTTGAGAAAACATAAAACTCCAGCTCCCAAAGTCATGTATTTTTAAAACAATACATGATTTTGTCTGAATCAATCTCATCTGAAATTAAAAGTATTATTCAATGTCACTGAGACAGTAGGAACTGACTCTGATTTCTGACAGTGTTGCACTAAGACAAAATGAAACTAATAAAAAACTGGCTAAAACCCAAACAGAATGGAGAATACCTAGTAACAGTGACCCAGAACTGTTGCTACCTATGTTATAGCACTCTTCCTACACATTAGTACAGGTGGCACTTGAAAGATATGACATGATAAAGTATTCTGAAAGAATACTGGTATAAGACACTTGCCTATGTGATTTTCTAAATTTGCTTACAGAAAAGATGTTTCCTTATTAGTCCATAAAATGTATTAATTGTTCTACAGATCACTAGAAAATTGTGCTCATTTCTGCCCATACAAGCAGTTTCATTCTCATTTTGCAGCTTAATAAAGTAAAACACGTAAGGTACCTTTAGTGTATTCGACCTCATAGTAATGCGCAAGACTTATGAGGAGTGAATCATCATTTATATCAGGCAGGTAAGTTAAATCCAATTTCCAGTCATTTGTATCACATAGCTGTACTAGAGCAAAATGCATACACAACTGTTGCTGTTAAAATAAAGTGAACAATTAATTCTTATGGACCACCTTTACAAGTGAAAGTATCAAAGAATGTCCAAAGGAAAGTTAACTACAATAGATTTATTGACAAGAAAAACAACACACTCCTACTTGACTTTTCTGTGATCAGAAAACTGCCTTCACAGTTCTTCTTTATTGCAATAACCAACTTTCAACAATAAAAGGTCTGACAACAAACTTCCCATACTAAATGAGACTAAATTATCCATCTAATCCAGTACCTTAACAGTAACACTGACTAACCAGAGAAGTCCTAGAAGAGGTCAGGTGTTGAGATCCTGCCCCAAACACTCTCCTAGCCCTACTCATTTGTGGATCACAAGATTCCTGAACCAGGTAGGTTTCACAGAATGCATAAGGTTGGAAGGGAACACTGGATCATCTGGTCCAACCTCCCTGTTCAAGCAGGGTCATCCTTAAAGCACATTGCACAGGATTGCATCCAGATGATTCTTTAATATTTCCAAAGAGGGAGACACCACAACCTGTCTGGGCAATCGGTTCCATCGTTCTGTCATCCACACCATAAACTTCTCCCTCATGTTCAGACAGAACTTCCTGTGCATCAGTTTCTGCCTCTTGTCCTTCGTCCTATTGCCTGGCACCACCAAGAAGAGCCCAATTCCATCCTCTTGACATCATCCCTTCAGACTCTTAGAGACTTTAATAAGGTTTCTCCTTAGTTGTCTCTTCTCAAGGCTCAACAGGCCCAGCTCCCTCAGCTTGTCCTAATAAGAAAGATGCTCCAGCCTCCTCATCGTATTTGTCATCCTCTGTGACCTTCTCCACATGCTCCATGTCTCTTGTACTGGAGAGCCCAGAACTGGACACAGCACTACAGATGTCACCTCATCAGGGCTGACTAAGGGAGCAAGATGACATCCCACAACCTGCTGGCAATGCTCTTCCTAATGCACTCAAGGATACCACCAGCCTTTTTGGCCAAAAGGACACACTGCTGGCTCATGGACAGCTTGCTGTCCATCAGGACCCCCAGGTCCTTCTCCACAGAGCTGCTGTAAAGCAGCTCAGCCCCCAAAATGTATTGGCACATGGCGTTATTCACCCCCAGATGTAGGACCCTGATTTTGCCTTTTTTCAATTTCAGACAGTTCTTCTCTGCCCATCTCCAAATTGTTGAGGTCCCCTTGAATGGCTGCACAGCACTCTGGGGTATGAGCCACTCTTCCCAGCTTCGTGTCATCAGTGAACTTGCTGAGGAGTCATCTGCCCCTTCATGGAAGTCACAGATGAGTAATATACACAATACTGGGCCCTGTATTGAACCTTGGTAGACACAAATACTGACAGGCCTCGAACTAGCCCCTGTGCCACTGACCACTGTGTCACCACAAACCTCTGACTACAAGTGCAATTCATCCAGTTCTCAATCAACCTTACTATCCACTCACTCAACCCAGACTTTCCACGCTTGCCTATGAGGATGTCATGGGAGAGAGTGTCAAAGCCTTACTGAAGTCCAGGTAAGCAACATTCACTTCTCTCCATTTATCCAGACAGTTGTTTCATCACAGAAGACAACAAAGTTGATTAAGCACAATTTCCCTTTGGTGTATCCATGCCAACTAGTTCTGATCCTCTTCTTGTCTTCCACATGCATAGTGATGACCTCCACACTGTTCCATCACCCTTCCAGAGACTGAGGTGAGGTTTACTGGCCTGTAGTTCCCTGTGGGGTGGCATTTGCTTTCTTTCAGTCCCTCCAGACATTTACTTTCCTCTATTTGCTGTCACTTTTCAAAGACTATTGAGAGTGGGCCAGCAATGATGTCTGCCCATTCCCTTGGCACTTGTGGTACATCCCATCATGCCCCATGGACTTGTGGATGTCAAGTTTGACTAAATGGTCTCCAACCCAAACCTCCTTAACCAAGAAAATGTCTTTGTTCCTTCAGATGTTTTCCCTGGTCAGCTAGGTCAGGTATTTCTGAGGGAAGGCCTTAACAGTGAAGACTGAAGCAAAGAAGGCGTCCAGTATCTCAGCCTCAAAAACCAACAATGGGTTTGTTTTCAGGAGGTACATTATGTTCTTCAATCTCATCAGATTATTCAAGAGGCATATAAAGGAAAATGAAAACTGATGTAACAATTGCACCTTATGACAGGGAAAGTTAATACAGTACTACACATACCATTTTTAACAATGATAAAACTTGTTTTGTCCAGCGGGATTTCATGTCCCTAATCTGAGCTCTCTGTGAAAGAGGCATATGAAGAAGAAAAGTCACTGTAAGACACTGCATTCTGCAGAGGTCAGCTGCTTCTTCTGAAGATAGATGCTTACTTCTCTGTAGAGAAATCACAGACAAAAAGTTGACCACATCCTTCAGTAAAATAATTGTGTTCACCATGACTTAATTCAGTGGCAACTTTGTTAAAGCAGCTAGTAATTTTGATCTATTTAAATAATCTGAGCATTGTAACTACTTGTGGACACACTTATTTCAAAATTAATATTCTTGTAGTGCTGACATGTAAATCAGTTATAACATTAAAAAAAAATCTCTTTTCCAAAAAGGAATATGAGTATGAAAACCAAGACAAAACTTAACTTAAAAATAATTTTCAGTGAGTCTGGCTAGAAATGTTAGTATTTTAATAGGAAAAGTTAGTATCTAGATATAGGCCTATGTTCTTTTCTCAACTGCACTCTGCAAAAGCTCAGCACAGAAATTGAGCTCTACTAATGACTGATAGCCATCCCTCAGTCTACTGAATATGTATCATAAAATATCACAGATATAATCCATCTGTGTTAATTTGATGTAAATACAAACCTTGTAGTATGGTCACAAAAATGACCACATGTAGAAAGAAACCTTTACACTGAAATGTCTTGCCTATCTGAGGAAAAGCGTATTTTTCTGTAAAAACTAGTATGGCACTGAATGTTATGAAAAGAAAAATAATGAGCATAACTACTTTCCTAAGGTAAAACTTTCATAGAAAGTGATTGTTCCTAAGGTAAAACTTAGGAACAGCCACTATGACAATGCGTCCAGAGCCTCTCACAAAGACACCATGCTCCTTTGAAAAGCTGTGGCCACAGCAATTACCTGACCTGAACCAGTTAAAGTATGAAATAACAAAGGAAGCATCAGGACTTCTCTTCAGCTTTAGATCTAGGACAGCCATCTCTCCTGTTAGCAAAATGCTTAGAGTCACCATGCTGAGAAGATATTTAAAAAATTCTTACCCTTGCTGATGACACACTTTTTGCTTCCATAGGAGTCTTTGCATTTCGCAACATAGTGCTGTATATTTTTAACCCCACAGCACAAGCAGTAACACAGACCACACGTCGAATATCAGATCCTTCAGGCCACAGTTGTTTCAACAAGCAGACAGCCTGGCAAACCTGTAGTCATAACATTATGGATAGCATAAATTATCACCATAATAAAAATTGAGGGGAAAAAGAACAATTCTTATGCTGTACAAAATTGCATCAGAGAAGGGGGGGCAAAAAGGATATAAAAGGTGCAGAAGGAAAAGTAGGCATAATTATCACTAAAAATTGCCCTTTTTTTGTCATGTCCCTGAAGGCACCAACAGCCCTGACCGTGTCTGCCTGACACCAGGGGCCTCCTCCCATCTTGGGAGTCCTCAGGGCTGTCAGTCCTGCCCTAGCGATGTAGCAACGGTGCTGGTCTCCAGCTTCTCATAGCCCTGCAGGCTGACAACCTGCCCATTCCCAGGGAGGCTCCTGATGCCCAGGGCTGCAGCTGTCCCCCAGCTGTCCTGTTCTTGACCGGGACAGTGGGACAGACCATTGCTCCCAGGCCCTGCCCTGCCCCTCAGCTGTCTGCCCTTGGTGCATCCTGATATATTTCTGCTCCTGGAGAATTACTGACTATACCTCAGAAAAGATAATCATAATAAAACAAAATACTGGCAGTAGGCAGGCTTTAAAATGCTAAGTAACATAGGTTTTTTTCTGGATGGAAAATTCACATTGCTAGATTAGTACCATTCCCACTGAGGTACAAGGAAGCCTTGTGGTTTTTTTCTGCAGGAGACCAAGTAGGTTCACACTGCAGCGTAATTTTATGCTCAGGAAAATGGCAAAAAATATTAGGCATTAAAGGTGACTACAGGACCATAAAAATAGCAATTTTTTGAAGTCAAAATATTGCAAAACCACTGTTTCAATCATGCAAGAACTCTTGCAACTCTGATAGAGCTCTTAAAGAAATTCACATATTGTGACTAGTTAACTGAGTGTGCAAACCTTAGCAGCTGCAATAGTGAGGTTTAGATTTTGAGATGCTTCCCTACAGAAGAGGTCACTGCTGGCAGCAGCAATGACGCTGGCCTGCTGCTGCTGCCATTGGGATAGAGCAACAGTCATAGTGTACCCAAAGGGTAGTAGCTGCAACCGTCACTGTAGCTATGAGTGTAATTTTGCCACCCATGGTGTTTCATGCTGAACGGGTTGCTTTCCATCTTCTTCAAGGCAAAAGCATTCACCAAGATGGAAACAACCCTTAAGTGGCATCCCACCAATCAGCTTCCAGTTGACACATACTACTATAGTAAACATTAAAGAAAGAAACAGCTGCTGTGAAGGAAGAGTGGCCACAGAGGCGGCCTTCTGAGATTTCAGGCATCACTTCAGGATAAAGAAGAGAGCTCGCAGTTCTGGTTAGAAGAGAATTTCAGGTAAAGGAATGAAGGAATACAGTCAACCAAAAGAGGGAAAAAAAAAAAGAAAAAGGATCAATGAGCTCAAATCACCTCTTTTTGTATGCTTTTCAGGTTCAGCTTGAGATGTTCATACAGATGAAGGAGTGGTTCTTTGTACCTGACTAGGTTCTCACAGGCACATTGCAGATCTTGTTTATACTAAGAAGTGCAGAAACCAAAGTTATATGCAAAAGTCAATAGATACAAGGCATTAGGGACTTCTAGCCACAGACAGAAACCATTCAGATATAAGTCAATCTTAGCTTCCAAGAACCTACTGAATAAAATTTTAAAAATCCCACCACTGACCTAAACACTAGTCTTCATCTGTCATATTACAAGTTAACTAAGTCAAGTGATACTGAAAATAAGAGAAAGGCTGTATTTGGGACTACCATATTGAAAATGAAAAAGAATGTGAAACAAAACGATAAAGAACAAGGTAAGAATTTATGACCAATCACAATGTTTACCTGTTACGGATTTCAAGACCAGTAGATTAAAAAAAAAAGGAAAACAAGCCCCATATTAATTCTTTATAATTATAATACATTCATTAAAATACCCATATTGAGATATTTTAATAAATATTCTAAGTCAAAGTTATTATCATCATCATCAATATTGCAAAGCAACAACAAAGTGGTGGAGCTTACCTGTTGGAAAAATAATCTGTGGTTATATACACTCTGAACATGATATCCGTAAACTCTGATAATATCATACTCCTGTCCTGAAGCAAGTACAACATTGATTTTCTTTGACAATGAATGAGCAATTAAAATAGATAAAAAGTCTGTTTGGCAAGGGGTCAGTCCTTTGTCAGATATGATGATAAAGTAAGGATAGCTTTGCTTCAGGAAAATCTCCCATTTGGATGATAAACAATTAGAAAATTCTGTATGAACAGTGATGCTTGTATTATGCCTCAGGTGTTCTATTAATGCAGTACGTAAAAGAAGAAAATGAGGATACTGAAAGTACATCTGCTCTGCATCCTGCAGGAAATAAAAACAATGAAATTATTCAGTTACGTTTGCTGACACATGAACAGTTTCCTAATCCTGATTAGACTCAAGCAGTTAGTTTAGAAGGAATGCAGTGGTTTAAACAGACAAAATGTATTTGTTCAGTACCTTGAAGAAAGTAATGACATATTTTGCTCCTTTTTGAGTGAAATCCTGCAGAAAGCATTCAATTTGGTAGAAGAAGTTTAGATATTGTGTTTTCTCATCTATAAACATAAGTAGCAAGGAATCTCCATCTATCACAAAGAATTCAGACTCAACAAAGTCTTTTAGCAGACTGACATACCTGAAAGAAAAATCAAAAACATGTACATAACATTACTCCAAGAAAAGTTGGGGACCTAGGACAGAAGAAATACGCTTACTAATGCATTAAACATTCAATGTATAAATTAAATCAATAGCAAATTATCTTTCTGGGATTTAACTCCTAAATAGCCTGCAATCTTTTCAGTTACTGAATGTATTAGCAATGGTCTACAAGTCCAGATACTTTTGTAGTACATGAGTTTTTTGTGACTTATGGAGCACCTCTTGTCCATGTCTGCTTATGCAGAAAGTGTTAACTGCTCTAAAAGAAATATCTCACAGAAGATAATCACAAAATATATTTTGAGAGCCTCCCTGCCTGAGTTTTAATTGAAAAATGGCACTTCACCATTAACATGAATGGCACTACTGCTAATTCTTTCCCATTGCTTCTTTCTCTTAGGGGTACTAAACTGTGATATCTGCCTAGTCCAAAAAAACTAATTTTATTACCATTTATTGCATTTTTTTCAACTAACTCCACTGTACTTACTCAGCTCTTGACAGGAATGCCCAAATGCGCAGCCTCAACATCTTCAGAAATTTTCTTATCTCTAAAATAATCACATACATGGTTATTGATAAAACCATATATAGTCGGGTCTCCTATATCGCGGACCTGAGTCTTAAACAGGTTCCTCAAAGCCCTACTTCCGCGTTGAATGGCAGCTCATCAATATGCACATTTGCCCCACACCCTCAGACGGCTCCCTGACGCTGTTTCGGCACTGTGTTGCTGTGCATCAGTTGCCATAGTGGCCGTGCCAGAGGGGTGCGGAAGCAGCGGAGACACCATGGCTGTGACAGGGTGAGCAGAGTGGCAGAGCTGCTGTGGGCGGGACGGGATGAGGTGAGGGGAGTGGCGGGGCCGCTGTGGGCAGGGCGGGGCGAGCAGATCGATGGGGCTGGCACAGGTGGGGTGAGCGCAGTGGTGGAGCCACCACCGTGGCTGAGATGGCAGAAGCGGAGCGGCCGAGTCGCTGCCGCAGCTGTGAGGATCGATTTGCCTATTCATGATTACCCAAATGAATATTCATGCGTGCCAGGTCATGCATGCGCAGTTGCGAAAAGGGGCCTCCTTCACTGCTAAAAAATCATGCCACTAAGATCTGAAGCCGCAATATGGGGGGCGCGAAGTGCAAGAGGGCCGACTGCAACAGTAACTCATCAATTAATTACAAAATGTAAAATAATGCAACAAAAGCCACATAAGCAAATGCTACTTGCAGCTCCTCACCAGAGCTTTGGGAATCATGGTCGTGACGGATAACTCTGAAATCGTCATCTTCAGTTTGTGATGCTTGCTGTGTGACTTTTTCAATGCTACTGCAATCTATGTCGTTGACTTCTTTTTCTCTATCTTCCTCATCTTTAAGCATCTGTAAAACAACCTCTTCCACTTTTTTTTTTTTAATCTTATCCTCATCATCATTGTCACTTGTACATCCACTGTAATCTTCCTTTGTTGCAATGAAATCTATTTTATCACTGTCACTATGTTCACTGTCCTTATCATCATGACTCTCATTTGCATCTTCATGAACAACTTTCTTGAAATTATCTTTTGCAGAATCCATCACAGATCGTGATTCTGGCAACCAAAAAAAGAAAAATCTAAGTAATGAAGAGATAATTTCCAGGAAATACAATATGCTCTGTGGCTTCAACCACTGAATTACCTACTTTGTAATCACACTGGAATAAATGTCAAGAAAAATCAAGAAGCATTTTGTGAACATCCCCAAGAGACATATTTCCATTTTTAGAATAATAAATATTATTATTAACTACAAGGGAAACATCAGTAGTACATGTCTTAAAATACATTGAAGAAGAGTACTACATATTTGTTTTGCACTTTGACATAAAAGGACCCTTTGAGAGGTTAGATATATGAAATTTGCTGTATTAGCTATACCTACATGACACATTCCAAGAAATGATTTCTCTTTCCTGATTGAAGTGACTTGTACCCACACCATTCATGCTACTCCAGTCAAAAGCAGGCATGCCACAATATCTTTACTTCATGGTGGGAGTAATCATGGTTTGGTATCAATCCCAGTTTTTAATTCCGTTTTTCCTTTTTTCTTCTTTTTTTCTTTTCCCAGGGTAGAATTCTCAGATCTTGAGTGAGCATAGAATTGTGAAGGTTAGGGTAACTCCCCACTTCACAACATCACAATGTTCAGTTCCTTTAAGCTAAAGAGCAAACAAGTAGTTTGGGATAACACTGCACTGTCCATATCAAATCAGCTCAGCTCTTTTGAACTTCAGTTTTCTCTATTTTCCACTCAGGTCACAGCCTCATGCAGTACTTATTATTGCAGTAGTTGCCATTATAATATTCACAGAGAATCAATTAGGTTGAAAAAGACCTCTGAGTCCAGCCTATGCTTTAGATATGGCCAGCCTTCATTTTCCTGAGACCATGAAGGGACTATATGATTTTTAGATGTCATTTTTAGTCTTACAGCTTTTCTTAAAACCTTTCTTAAAAAATAATGAGAGAAAGTGCAATCTATATTTTTTGGGATTTCACAAATACCAAACTAAGCCCGAATGTTCTTTTGTGTTTTCACCTTCCATTAGTATAACTTCCTAGCAAAAGAAGTTGCAGAAAAAACAAACAAAAAAAATTTTATTATCTATTTGTATAATACTGTGCACATAGTGTGCTATATTACAAGGGTGTGCTTAAGGTAACTTTAATACCTATTTTCACAAAATGCAAGCTATTTATTTACATACAGCTATACAAAATCACCTTTTGTGTACCTGCATACATACTTTTTGTCAATGCAGCAATAAAATTGAGACTTTCCTCCATTTCCTCATCTAAATTGAAAAAGTTGTATCAAAGGCTCCAGTACACCATTCTGAGTTGAATCATGTATTTCTGTATGCTGAAATTGGCACTTATCTAGCAAATGAACATCATTACTTCAGCAATTTCCCAAGCAAGAGTGACTTTCCATGTCCAAAAACAAAAAGTCAGTCATTCTCAAAGAAAGCAAAACTGTATCTGTACCTACTCATGTATGAACTGTAATACTCCTGTCAAAAAGAAAACCCAACAAGGCTTAAAAATGTTGATACATCGATGCTTTTCTTCAGTGCACACAATGAGATGCCTGGAGCTACAGTATGGGTACAGGCAATCAGGTTCTTTGACACCCTGCCATAGCTCCCGCTGCCCCTCCAGCCTCGGGGGAGCTTCCTAGCTACTCGCAAAGACTCACGTGTTCCGTAGCGTGCTGCCCAGCCCTAAACCAAACCTAAACCAAGTGCAACCCTAATGCAAACCCCAGCTCCAAGCCTACACCCAACCACGGCCCTCTAAGACCTAAGACCAACACTAACTCTTGCCCTAGGCTCAGTCTCAAACTCCACTCCAAAGGCAAGTCTAATGACAAGCTCTAAGCAAGTCCCGGCGCGGACAGTACCTGCCGCCGACGCTGCTCCGCGCCCGGCCCGGCTCCGCCGACACCCGCCTTTAAAGCGCCGTAGGCGGCAGCTCTGACATCGAGTCCCGGAGGGTGGCTCCCGGGGCGGCCCTGCCACCGCTCCTCTCAGCAGCTTTCGGTTTCCATTCCCGGCGTGAAGCCGGGACAGTTTCGGTTGCGTTTCCCGGATGCCGGGAAAAACTGCGACCTTGTAATACGGCACTGGAAAGTATCACCTGTATTTTATTGCTTCCATTAATTTATGCTTTATCTGCCATGACAATTTCAGCTAATGGTCCAAGAGTCATCAAGCCTGCATCGCTTAAGAATATTGTTAACGCAGGTTCATATATATTGCAGAAAAAAACTAATTCCTACTTCTGTACCTTTATTCATTGCAATCTATTTTTCTACCACCCTTCTTTCTTAAAGTAGGAAGTTCCACACAAAAATAAACTAAGCGATACACCTTACACACCTTTTCATCATTTCCAGCAAATCCTTTAGCAAGTACAGTAGTACTTAGTCTAAAGTAGTGAAGCCTCAATTTGCAAGGGAAGCGGGGTACAAAGTGCTGTTGAAATAACATTTAGGAAGCCAGGGTTTACATAGCAGATTGTCTTGGTGAGAACTTAAGCTACGCCAGAGCAGGTATAGACTGAATGTTAGGAAGAGGTTTTTCCCAGAGAAAACTAGACCATGTCACTGAGCTCCTCCTCGAGTCTTCTCTTAAACACCTCCAGGGATGGTGACTCCACCACCTCCCTGGGCAGACCATTCCAATGAGAGATCACTCTCTCTGTGAAAAACCTTTTCCTAACATTCAGTCTAAACCTCCCCTGGCGTAGCTTAAGGCCATGTCCTCTCGTTCTGGGGTCATCAGCCTGAGAGAAGAGATCCACACCCACCTGGTGGCAACCTCCCCTCAGGTAGTTGCGAAGTTGGACTCGATGCTCCTGTGGGTCCCTTCCAACTCAGAATAACCTGTGAACCTGTGAACTGAAAAGCCCTGCTCCTCTGTAAAGCAGACATTTGTGCAGGATTGTCATGGATTAACACACATGGACCTGGTTTTCTTTGTGAATTATTTCCGTTTTCTCCCGAGATGGAGGCGGGGCGGCGGTGCAGTTTTCCCCCCCCCTGCCCCTCTCCTGGCCACCACTGGAGTGATGCCGGCCACGGAGGTGCACAGGAGAGGTGGTGCCAGCGAGCGACGGCGCACCTGCCCAGTTCCCTGCTGGGGCCGGGGAGGGGTGCAGCCGTGTGGGGGTCCAGAGGTTGCCCGAAGGATGACGTAGAACACCGGCGCTTCCGGATGACAGAGGAGACCAACAGCTCGGAGCGTTACCTCATTGGATGGAGGGGGGGAACTACTGGAGAAGGGACTGCGGGAGCATTTAAAAGCCTCAGGGCGAAAGGGATCTGCCACTTCTTCCTCCCTTCACCCCCCGGGATCTCTGCTACTTCAGCGCCTAGGCCCTAGGTTCCTAGCACCTAGGTTCCTCCCAGCTGATCTTGAGAATATCGGCACCTGTCCTTCCCCGACGAGAGCTGGTGGACATCGCTACTGTTTCCTACCTGTATTTTGTTGTTGTTGGGACTTTTGGTTTTTTTGAGGATTGGTGTTTTTGGTGGGGCTTGGGTTGGAGGGATTTCTCCGTCACGCTGGGAGTGGGTTTTGTCGCATGTGGGAGGGGGAAGTTTTGGGGTTTATGTTCCCCACTGTTGATATCCCTTGCACACAAATTATTTTCCCATTTTATATTTTCCTGTTCCCTTTTTTCTTTTCTCTTGTCAATAAATCCTGTTACATCTCTAATGATCTCTCATCCAAGGAGTGATAAATAACCCTTTACTGGTCTTAAACCAAGACAAGGATACAGCACAGAAAACAGCTGGAGTTACATATGTAAGCAATCTTGTCAGGAATCCAGGTGGATTTTCTAAAGCATCCAAGGTAGATAGCTGACACATAAGGCTTTTCATTCAAGCAGATCAGAGGTCTTTTCTAGACCTGCATTTTCTTTGAGACCTGTGCAAAGGTTCCAGAAACTCACAAGAATGATATATCTTGCAGTGCGATAACATGTTCAAAGTCTACCAGCATATCAGAACTGTTTCGTTTAACTAGCCAAGAGCCTCCACTCCCTCCTCTCTGCGCACTTCGCTTTTCTTTGGCAAGTAGCAATCTGGGAAATAATTGGAACTCTTTACTTCCTTCTCTCAAATTATATGAAATATGATCTTTAGCCCAATGTTTCAATAGATTTTTAGTATGACTTAGGTCCTGAATACAGACCTTTAGATTCAATTCTCAATACTTTCGAAAGATGCATTTTGGTTCAGAAAAGCGTATTTTAGGTCTCTATTCACTACTTTCTTGAGTAAGCTCATGCCACCTCCATGAAAAAATACTTAAGAAAGAGTAAAAAACCACTCAGGCATAGGAGTGAAGAGTGTGAGGAAACAGAGAGAGGAAAAGTGTGAAAAATACTAGTGCAGACATAAACATCAAGTAACCCCATGGAAGAATGTATGCTGGAACAGGGAGATAGGGCTTGAAAGAGCCATAGCCTGTGGAAAGCTCACAATGGAGCAGATTTATCCTGAAGGACTGCAGCCTAGGAAGACGACTCACAATGGAGAACAGGTAACATGTCAAAAAAACCCTGTTATGTCCTGACTAACCCTCGCAAACCCTCATCTCCCCTCTACTTCACATAGGATGAGAGAGGGAGATGAAGGAATGAAGCTGACTTGAACTGGAGGGGGGGGGAGGTGGTACGCGATGCAGGAAGTTGTTCAAAATTTTATTCTTTGTTTCTCACTACTAAAATCTACTTTAGTTGGTAATAGACAGAATTACTTTTCCCCAAGTCAAGTTTGGTTTACTTGTGATGTATCTGACAATTGGTCATGGTCAACCCAACACAGTCTTTTAGAACTCTACTAAATGCAAAGAGAGACAGGGAAGAGATAGATTCTTAAGATGAAGACCCACAACAGCCATTCTTTCAAACTTTAATCAGAGTGACTAAAATCATTGAGAAATTTGCCGTAACCATCTAGTATAGAGAAATAGCTGCTGAAAGTTTAACTTGAGATATTTTATGCAGAAGAAATTCAAGTTATAACTGCTCAACAATGGTAACTGCAGATTGAGGAATGACCTGATGCTGTCAGTGAGAAAGCATAACTCCAGAACAGTATTGATTTGCAATGATATGATTGGTGCTGCCAGACTATCAGAGCAGACTCAGAGGTATGAACTTTGGAATCTTTTGATCGGTGTATCAGGATAGGAACAGTGGCGATCCTGTCAGCTGCATCTATGAAGGGTTATTGGGGGTTCTTCAGACTAGTGTGCCCTGCACTTAGGAACAAATATGTTACTAAAACACAATGTAGTCACATATAGCCTCTAAAATGTCATATCCTAAGCATCTTTCAGGGATGTATTTGCTATAATTGTGTCTTTTCAAAGGAAAGTTATTTCTTATATACACGTTAAGATTGTCATTGCTGAAGTAGAAGACTCATCATCTGAAAGCGAGTTTTGTTGTTAAGTTTTGGATCCAGCTAGTTTAATCTAGAATATTCTCTAAGTCAAGTTGGTGACTGTTGTGTTTTACAGTAATCCCTCATTTCTTCTCGCTTCAAGTATCACAGCTTTGCCTCTTCACATTTTTTTCCCCAGCAAAGATGCCATAGACCTCCTTCAATTATTTGCAGGGTTGTTCCATGTACGTACGTGCAGAGTGCCTCTACCATGCTGGGGGTGGGGCTGCTCGCTTGTGGACCAGCATATGAGAGTAAAGATACGTAAAATTCTAGGGAAGCTATATACACACTATGTCAAGCTGTCATCAGGGCCAGAGAGGAGCAGGGGATCAGCGGCTGCTTGTCCCACAGCCACAGGCTTGACTGATGCTGTTGAAGACCCTAGTCCCCACAGCGGTGTGACTCTGTCCAGGCTCTCTTCCAAGCTGAGGATCAGACACAGCTTGTTCCATGCCCATGGGCTCAACTGACGTTGAGGAAGACCCCGGTCACTGCAGCAGCAGGGCTCCACGTGGGTTCACTTCCAAGCAGGTTATCAGGGGCTGCTCATCCCGAAGCCGTGGGCTCGACTGACACCAGGGAAGACCCTGGTCCTCACAGTGCCACAGCTCCACCTGGGTTTAGCAGAGCAGGGGCAGCGGGGCTCTCCCCAGACTCATTTTTGAGGCTGCTCATCCCACGACCACATGCTCACCTGACACCAAGGGATTACTATAACTAGGAATACAGACATAGTTTTTTCACCCAATGGATTTGTTTATGATTGTGCCCAACTTGCCACCTTGCTGTATAAAGACAGCAGTCGACAGAGGTCGATCCATGGTCCAAGATTTGTGTGACACAAAGTGTCTTGTGTTCACATGACATTCACATCCTGGACTCGGCTACCCTTAGGAGCCACTCAGGCAAGCAACGGGTGTTGCCGGGACGATTTGTGGGCTATTTAAAAGCAGCTCCAGGAAGCTCAGTGATTAACAGGAGTGGGCAAACAAGGGAGTGGCATGGCAGTGAGGGCATGGTATGGCATGTTGCACAGCAGTTCAGGGCGAGCAGGAAAAGAACAGCCACCCTCCCACCTCTTACTGGTGGGTTATGTGCTAGGTGTTAGTGGTGATGTTTGCAAGGGGGGTGTTGTTGCTTGTTGTTGTTGTTGTTGTTGTTGTTGTTGTTTTTTCTCCTCATCCCAACTGAATCCAGTAATGGTTACAGACAATAAAATGCCATTGCCACTGGTGCCACCATGGGTGTGTCAACCCAGACAAAACCCCTCAAGAAGGATGCAGCTGTCCATGTAACTGACTGCAGGAAGTGTATGAGTCTTGCATTAGTATCAGGTGACTGTGAGAAAGAACCCAGCATAAGGTGTGACCAGGTGAATGATCTGCTCTGTGTAGTGGCATAGCTTAAGGATGAAGGAGAAAGGCTAAGGAGTATTAGGGAGAGTCAAAGCAAAATAGACTGGTGGAGCTGCAACCTTTCAACCCTGAAAGAAGGCCAGCAAGAGTCAGAGAAGGCCAGTCCCTCTTGCCATCAGACAGAAGGAACAGACCAAGTAGATGGGGCAGAATGGAAACAGATCCCTGACCTGAGATGTAAAAGAATCCCATCCCAATCCCCACAGCCTTCCCAGGTGCCCTTAAAGAATAGGTATGAGGCCCTGGACCTAGAGATTAAGGTGGATGACACAAAAGAAAACGATCTGTCTGGAGGGTCTCCCTGTTGCATTCTATCGGATGGATCACTACCTCAGCTATTAAGTAAAAAAAGAAGAGTAGTTGTAGTAGGTCACTCCCTTCTGGGAGAAACTGAGGGTGCAGTATGCTGACTAGACCCATCCCACAGGGGAGTATGCTGCCTCCCTTGGGCCTGGGTGAGGGGTATCACCAGGAGACTCCCTGAGCTAGTTCAGCCCTCTGATTATTGCCCACTGTTCGTAGTCCAAGTGGGCAGTGATGAGATTCATAAAAGAAATACCTGAGCAATTAAAAACAGTTTAAGGCTCTGGGTCAACTGATTGACAGGCTAGGTGCACAGGTGGTGTTTGCCTCAGTTCCTGCAGTAGCAGGGATGAATGAAGAAAGGCTCAGGAAAACCCATTTTATCAACAAGTGGCTTAAGGATTGGTACCTCCAGCGGAATTGGGGGGTTTTGGATCATGGGGCAATTTTTGTGGTACCAGACCTACTGGAGTCAGATGGACTTCATCTATCTAGTTAGGAGTGAAATCAGCAGGCCTGCACTAACACATGCAGCATGAGTAACAAACAGGAGGGACTGGAAGCCATCGTAAAGCAGAAAGGCTATCATGTATTTGCCATCATGGAAACATGGTGGGATGACTTGCATGACTGGAGCACTGCTGTGGATGGCTACACACTCTTCAGAAGAGTTAGGAGAGGTGGAAGAGGTGGAAAAGGTGGAGGGGTGGCGCTGTATGTTAGAGTCTCTTGAATCTGTAGAACCTGAGGTTGTGTTGAGCCCACCATTAGCAAATTTGCAGATGACTCCAAGTTGGAGGGGAGTGTCAATACTCTGCAGAGGAACCTGGACAGGCTGGATAGATGGGCTGAATCCAATGGTATGAGGTTCAACAAGACCGGGTCCTGCACAACAACCCCATACAGCACTACAGGCTGAACACAGAGTCCCTTGAGAGCAGTCAGGCAAAAAGGGACCTGAGGGTTCTGAATCACAGGAAGCTGAACATGAGTGTGCTCAGGTGGCCAAGGAAGCCTATTTGCATCCTGGGCTGTGTCAGGAAGAGTGTGGCCAGCAAGACCAGGGAAGTGATTCTTCCCCTGTACTCGGCACTGGTTAGGCTGCACCTCGAGTGCTGTGTCCAGTTCTGGGCCCCTCAGTTTAGGAAGGATGTTGAGGTACTGGAGTGTGTCCAGAGAATAGCAACAAGGAAGGTGAAGTGAGTGCCTGACTGGAGCACAAGTCTTATAAGGAATGCCTGAGAGACCTGGAGTTGTTTAGCCTGGAGAACAGAAGGATCAAGGTAAACGTTATTGCTCTCTACAACTGACTGAAAGGAGGTTGTAGCCACGTGGGGGTCAGTCTCTTCTCCCAGGCAAACAGCAGTAGGACAAGAGGGCACAGTCTAAAGCTGCACCAGGGGAGATTTAGCTTAGACATTAGGAGAACCTTCTTTGCAGTGAGAGTGATTGGGCATTGGAATGGGCTGCCCAGAGAGGTGGTGGACTCACCATCCCTGGAGGTGTTAAGAAGAGACTGGATGTGGCACTGAGTGCCATGGTCTAACTGACAAGGTTGTAAAAGGCTGGACTTGATAATCTCAGAGGTCTTTACCAACCTAACTGATTCCATGTGTTTCTGTGAAGGCTATCTCCTCTCTATGAGACTGGGTTTTGAAATAGTTCAGACTGAGCAAGGCTCTGTTGAAAAGCCGGGGTCCTCCACTTATTCTTGTTTCCTACTCCTCTAAGGCCAGTGGTATGGATATGCCTGTTTTAGGACCTAAAAGGCAAAACAAAGTATACACTGTATGTTAACTCCTATGGATTATGCTTGTAAAGGCTGAGACAGACAGGAAATTTTGAATTCACAGAATTCACAGAATATTATGAGTTGGAAGGGACCCACAAGGATCACAGAATCACAGAATCACAGAATCAGTAAGGTTGGAAAAGACCTTAGAGATCATCAAGTCCAACCTATCACCTATTACCTAACCTAGCCAAACCTGTTACCTAACCTGTTGCCATCCTGCAACCAACACACCATCCTGCCTATAANTAGTCCAACTCACCATCTAACACCCGTACAGTGACTGAACGCACATCCCGGTGGTAAACACAAACCTATTTCCCTCACAGTCTAACAGGCCACTCCGAGCCGAAAGGGGCCCAGTGTTGCCTCATCTTCTTTGCATCCCTACCTTAAATAAAAAATATTCAAGAAATGAGCCTGTTGTTTTCTTACCCATTAGGAGTATAGATTGGGACTTCAGTATTGAGCTATGAATTTGTTCAATAAATAATGAATTGCGGTGTGAAATGAAGAATATTCTTTATTATAATGACTGCCTCCAGCAGAAACTGAAACTCATCTTTATGCAGAGAATAGGTGGCATAAAAGCAAAGGAATTTCAATTTTCTCCTACAATAATGGCAGCCCTAACAAAGGGAGAATACCTTTGATATAAGATATTGCAGAACCACGGAGTGGCTGACATTGGAAGGGACCTGTATAGGTTATTGGGTCCAAGCCCCTGCTCACTCAGGACCACCTAGAGCCAGTTGCCCAGGACAATGTCCAGACAGCTTTGATAAAGGGAGACTCCACTGTGCAACCTGCACCAGTACTCAGTCACCATCACAGAGGAAAAAGGTTTTCCTGATGTTTGGGAGGACCCTTCTGTATTTCAGTTTGTGCACATTGCCTCTTCTGTCACTGGCTCCATCCTTTTTGCATCCTCCCTTTAGGTATTCATACTCCTTGGTAAGATCCCCCTAAGCCTTCTGTTCTCCATTCTAAACACTCCCACCTCACTCATCCTACCCTTGTATGTGAGGTGTTCCAGATCTTTAATGATTGCTGTGGCCTATTGTTGAACTCTGCTCACCATGTATGGGGATATCTCTCTTGTAATGGAGAGCACAGAGCTAGACAGTACTCCCTCCACCTCATGACAGTATTTTATGTAATGCAGCCTACGATTGGCCTTTGCAACTAGGACACATTGCTGGCTCATGTTCAACCTGCTGTCCACCAGGACTGCCAGGGCATTTCATGCAAATCTCCTTTCCATCTGAATCCATGTCCCCATGGCGTGTTCATGCCTGAGGTTGTTCAACTTCTCACTTGAACTTCATGAGGTTCTCAGTGAATTTCAGCTCCTTTCTCCAGCTTGTTTAGCTTACTTTGGATGAGAGCACTGCCCTCTGGTGTACCAGTCACTCCTCCTGATTTTGTGTCATCATGAAATTTGTTGTCAGCATACTTTGCACCATCATCCTGAGCACGGATGAAGATACTGAACAGGATTGGAGCTGGTGCTGATCCCTGTGGTACACTACTAATTCATGCCTGGACTGCCTATATTTTATCAGCTTCTCCAAAAGGATTTCATGTTAAAAGTCATACTGAAGTTAGGTAAACAATATCCACTTCTCTTAACATACTTACACAAGTTCTTCTTGTTGCCTTTGTCATCCCTGGCCAGATTCAATGACACTTGATCTTTCCTAAATAACTCTGCAGCCTGAGGCAGCCTCCATATATATTCCTTCCAGGTTACTTGTCCCTGGTTATACTTTATGTATAATTAATTTTTGCATTTACTTTTTTCCAGGTGTACACTGGTGACCCATGAAGGACTTGGTGCAAATGGACTGATCTTGATATTAGAAGGGACAATCCTTGACTATCAACGAGCTTTCTTTTCCCTTTCAAAGCCCTATCCCATGGGATACTTTAAGTGCATCTCTGAAAATTCTTTGTTAGTATCCATGCAGGGACTAAATTTTCTCCTAAAACATGTCAAATATAAACAAATTTGAGTATTATAAAACATACAAACCTCTAAATCTCATGGTTGTCCCAGCTTCAAAAGGGGTCAAGGCAGCCAAGTTCGTGCCCTGTAATGATGCAGTGGACATGCATTTTCCAGACCCCGGGGGCTCTGTGACTCTGCACTTTAGGTTTGTCCCTAACCCAAACCTCAAAAACTATGGGCACCACAGCTGAGCTCCCTATCCCCATGGATGTTCCACATTAGAAAGGTGTGGTGGAAGCAATTAATTTTGCCTTTCATGATCCTTTTGGCATGCCTATTACAGTCACATTGTCCCTGGAGGTGTGAGCTCTGTGGCTCTGAATCTGGACTCTAACTCATTTCAGTGGGTGGCCCAGATTGGAAAAGTGTGGATGTAGAAACATTAGCGCCCTCCTGTGATCCCCTTGGCATGCCTTTTGCAGCCCCCGTATCCTTAGGAGAATCAAAGCTGTATTTTCAACCTACTGTTCCCATGAAAATACAACTGTGAGAATTAACAGAAATGTTTTGTTCTTTCACACTTTTGCCTTAATAATTTTTTTTACTCTAATAATTACACTTTTTTCTTTGAGACCTTCAATTCTGCAAGTATTTTTAATTGTGAAGAGAGAAAAATTCCATTATTGTACTTGTGTCTTTCAAAATATTCTGATTTTGCTCTCTACTTCACATGATATGGAATTTTTCATCATTGAGAATCATTGTTTATATAACATTTCTGCATCTGATAACCTAAGCGGGAAACATTTTTGGTTGTGAAACTACTTAAAAATAAATACTATAATCTTGTTATGTCTTTGTTCAGTTTTCTTTGCTATTTAGCTTACATTCTTCACAATTAAAGGCAGCATATGGATGGTAGTGATGGATAACAAAATTACCCTTCTGCAAGAGACATCCATAGTTTGCTAAATTGTTGTATTTTTCTTCATATGGCAGTGTAAACACTTTTTAAATAATATTAGAATATTAAAAGACAGCATTTGAATACAGGCACATCTAAAGCTACAGATTGTCATCCTCTTGATGATGCCTACAATGCACTTCTTGGCCATTGCTCTGACTTGTATCACTGAACAATAGGAAGTTAAACATAAGCAGTCAAAATAGTAGAATTATTTTCAGACTGGATCATGTCAGTCTAGCACCAGTACAGGTAAGGGTACACTTGCAGGAGGTGAGCAGCAGAGGGAGGAAAAGCCACAGTCTACCTTATTGCACAGAATGTATTTTATTGTGAATTACAAGTGAGTGTGATACGTAAGTTTGTGACAGTACATTGCAGCTTCTGGGAATATTTCCTTTTCATAACAGCTCTACTTCAGCTCTTTTCTTTCACTCCCTTTCCACACATTTCTCACTCTCAACTACACAGTATCATATTTTCTCTAGCTTTGTCTCTGTCACTCATTTTTTCAACTCACTACGATGATAGAAAACTATGCACATCTTCCTCGGGTTAGTTCTCCTGTGTTGTCGTCATAAATTCACTCTGTGGGGAGCCAGACAAGTACCAGCATGAGATGGGGTAGCTCACACAGCTGGGACAGGAGAAAAAATAGAGTATGGAGAAGAGGAGAGGCAAAGTTAAGCTGAACTTTTTTTGCCCTCACAGACTGTTAACCTGGCTTGGCTTAGGGCCTCTGATAGTACTCTGCTGAAATTTGCATCTTTGCAAAGATGCTTATTTCTCATTTGTAACAATGGTAACTGTAGGTATTGGGGATACAGACAAACATGACATTAAATTCCAAATGCAGAATTAAGCACCTAAACCTAGATGCCTGTATTTAAAAACATTGATTTATGGAAAATGAGGTGGAAGTCTCAAGATAATTTGCTTGCAAGCAGAAAAAGTTTATTTTTGACCCAAGAGGGACAGCAGTGTCAAGTACCAAAAGAAGACTGCCCAGATTTGTTACCCATCTTTAACCCCTTGTCTCATGCATATGCAAATCACACCATGAATATTCATCCCTTCAACATTATGTCATGGACATGCGCTTTGCCATAAGTCCTTCAACCAATTAGCTCCAATGTTGCTCATTCTTTTTCCCTTGCTGTGGATAGCACTCACTTTTGTTTACCTTCAAGGACTGCAGGACAGCACTTTTCACCCTTAATATTCAATCTTAACTCTCAGGCCTCTTGAATGATTTTGAAATTTACTAATCCTTCTAAAATTCATTAAAATTCACTAAATTTTCACTAATTCACTAAAATCCCCAAATCTCTATGCCCATACCTAACTCACTAAATTTGTAATTTTCTGAATCTCCAAATCAACATAACTGTATTCTAAACAATAGTAATATTTTAATTAAAGACATTTATTTTCCCCTACCTATATATTATTCACTGTCTTGGTAGTTTTCTCCTTGCAGGGGCTGTCTTGGTCTCTATCAAGCCTCATCAGTTTATCATGTCTCAGCATAAGCAAGCTTTAGAATAGTTTTGCTTGCTTATTCCAGAGAAAATGAAGTTTATGGAGATTGAAAATGCCCATTTTTTTTTTTCATTCTCGCTTGTCATGGAAAATGTGTGAAAATATAATCTAGATATATCCCAAAGTTCTGAATAGAACAAAATTAATTTTTTAAAAATTATTTTCATACAATTAATCTAATTCCATGATCCTTGAGAGTTTACTCACTTGAGCAATACCAAAATGAAAAAATACACATCGCCTTCATTCTTCTGTCAGGCATATTCAAATAACTATTGGCCTAAAGATATATGTCAGAACAATTTTGTATCAATATCATAGAATCATAGAATGATATAATATGCTGTGCTGGAAGGGCCCCATCAGGATCATTGAGCCCAACTCCTGGATCTGTGCAGGATATCCCAAAAGTCACACCATATACCTGAGAATATCACCTAAATGTCTCTTGAACTCAGAGAGGCTTGGTACTGTGACTACTTCCCTGGGGAGCTTGCTCCAGTGCCCAACCATCCTTTGGATGAAAAACCTTTCCATGATATCTAATCTAAACCTCTCCTGACTCAGCGTCATGCTGTTTCCCCAAGTCCTACCACTGTTCACCACAGAGAAGAGATCAGTGCCTGCCTCTCCACTTCCCCTCATAAGAAAGGTGTAGACTGCAATGAGGCCTCTCTACAGTCTCCATTTTTCTAGGCTGAACCAACCAAGTGATCTCAGTTGCTCCTCATCAGGCTTCCCCTCTAGACCCTTCACCACCCTCGTAGCCCTCCTTTGGACGCTCTCTAATACTTTAGTATCTTTCTTACATTGTGGTGACCAAAACTGCCACAATATTCAAGGTGAAGCCACAATAGTGCAGAGCAGAGTGGAACAATCACCTCCCTCGACGAGCTGTCAATGCTTTGCCTGATGCCCCCCAGGACAACGTTGGCCCTCCTGGCTGCCAGGACACTGCTGACTCATAATCAACTTGCCATTGACCAGGACCCCCAAGTCCCTTTCCCAGCACTGCTCTCCAGCATCTCGTTCCTAGTCTGTAAGTAGACCTGAGGTTGCCCCATTCCAGGTGCAGAATCCAGCACTTGTCTTGTTGAACTTCATATGTTAGGTAATTGCCCCAGCCTCAGAGAAAGGCATCAGACAGTCTGAGCAACCTGTGACCTGGAGAGCTGCATCTGCCATCAGCAGCCCTTTCTGTCATGTCTGGTTCATAATTGCGCAGATCATCTTTCCAGCCCTTCTTGTGGAGGGGGCAGGGGGGAAGGGGTGTCGGGTCAGTATAGGAGTTTCCTTCCCTTTAACATCCACTGGTCCTGGGAGAGGCAGCGCTGTCCGTACAGTCCCAGAGGGCAGGGGAACAGAAGCCTCCTCCGGGCACAGCAACAACTGCCCCCTCCCAGCACACAGCGCTTGCCCCACCTCGCTTGCCTCACTTTCCTGGGGCAGTTTCCCGGGTCAGGGACGGGGGCATGGTGCCACCATTGTGAGCCCCCTCCCCACAGGCACCATGGCACCGCCCCTCGGCAGAGTAGAGGCACTGCGCATGCGTCGGCCCAGGAACCTCGCAGACGACTGAAGCAAAAGTGCGAGAAATTTGTCATAATGGAGAGATCGCAATGCAGCAGGGATTACTGTATTTAGTATTTCTGCCTTTTTCTCTTCTCTAGGTACTACATTCCTTTCTTCATCCAATAAGGAGTGAAGGTTGTTGCAGCCTCTCTTTTTATTATTGATGTATTTGTAGAAACATTTCTTGTTCTTTACAGAAACAGCTAGCTTGAGTTCCATCTGGGCTTTTGCCTCTCTAGTTTTTCTCCTACATGACTTTACAACTTCCTTAAACACACCCTGACTTACCTCCCCTTTTTTCCAAAGGCTGTACATCCTCCTTTCTTCCTCTAGTTATTCCAGGAGCTCCTTTCTCATCCAGGACAGTCTTCTACCTCTCCAACTCATTTTTCGGCACATCAGGACCGCCTGCTCCTGTGCCTTCATGAGCTCATTCTTAAAGTATGTCCAGCCTTCCTGGACTCCCTTGCCATTAAGGGCTGTTTTCCATGGTACCCTCCTAATTGAATCCTTAAATAGTTCGAAATCTGCCCTCCGGAAATCCAGCATGGATGTTTGGTTCATGCCCTTTCTTGTCACACTGTCAATTGAAAACTCTATTATCTCATGGTCACTGCATCCCAGATTTCCTTTGACCACAACATTGCCAACCAGCCCTTCCCCATTTGTAAACAGTAGGTAGAGCACAGCCTCACCTCTGGTAGGCTCACTCACCAGCTGTGTCAAGAAACAATCATCAACTCTCTCTAGGAACCTTCTGGACTGCCCACTCTCTGCTGTATTAAGTTCCCAGCAGATATCAGGCAGACTGAAGTCTCCCAGTAGGCCTATTGATCTTGAAGCAACTAGAGATAGCCTTAAGATCGGCTGCCCTAGTTCTACCAGCATTTCAGTTTTATTGGGTGTCCCTCTTACCTTAACCCATAGGCTCTCTACATGATCATCCTTAATGTCAGGCTCCATGGTATCAAGAGTTACTTTAATAAACAGGGCCACTCCCCCCCTCTCCTATTTCTTCTGAAGAGTGTGTAGCCTGCCAATGTAGCACTCTAATCATGCGAATCATCCCACCATGCTTCAGTGATGGCAACTACATTGTATCGCTCCTGATGCGCCAAAACTTCCAGCCCTTCCTGTTTATTACCCAGTCTGCATGCAGTAGTATACATGCACTTCAGCTGAATTGCAGAACTCATTTTTGACTCATTTTCACCAGTTTCAGTGTCCTCTCGAGTGACTGCTGCATCCGCTTCCCCCTTCAAACCTAGTTTAAAGTCCTGTCAATGAGTCCTGCCAGCCTGCGGGCCAAAACCCTTTTACCCTTACTAGATAGATTCTGCCCACCTGAGTCTAGCAAGCCAGATTTGGCAAAGGATGCCCCATGATCATAAAACCCAACATTCTTCTGGTGGCACCCGTCCCTAAGCCATTTATTAATAGCAAGAATTCTCTATTCATTTCAGGTTCCAAACTTGCCACCACAGGGACCGAGCAAAAAACTACCTGCATTCCTGCTCCATTGGTCAATCGACCAAGCTCCTTAAATTCCTTCCTGATTTCTCTGGATCCCTTCTTGTTGATCACATCACTGCCGGCTTGGATGACCAGCAGGTGATTTAAGAACACAAGCTTTGTACTTTTCCCAAATACAGATACAGCGCCCTGTATTTTTTAGGGAGGTGGACATGCAAAATGCAAATAAATTCAGGAGGAGTATAACTCTGGAATTTCAGACTGGCCTCCAAATCAACTCACAAAGCCATTAGGACAGATGAAAGATATTTACATACAACTTTGCATCCTTGCATGGTAAAAGAGAGAAGACAACTTACCATCCTGAATGTGAACCCCTCATGATGAGATTAGATGATTAGACATCTCAACCCTATTATGACCCCAGACTGCTGATTACTAGGGTATTCAGTCTCAATTAAAATGCAGTACTGGGTAGGATATAATAATACCATGTAGGTACCTCTATTAATAATGTTTGTCAGTCACAAATTTTAAAAGATGCACAGGTGATAAAGTTGCCTTGAATCACACCTTCTTATCACTTCAACTAGCAGAAAAAGGAATTTCACCCCTCATTGACTGGACTAGATTTAATTATGCTGTAAAGAAAATCACAATTGGTCCACTAAGGGTATGTGCTCTTCAGAAAAGAAAAAGAAGCATAATTTAGAGAGTGTATTATTGGAGTCATAAACTAGAATTGAATGGGATTGCTGGACAGTCATTTAAATCTGAACAAACTGCTGGAGGACAATCACAAAGAAATTGGTTATAAAAGCTTACATACTTCACAGGGAAAGTGCTACTAAGCAGCACTATTTGATGTGCAGTCAACCATGTTGTGCTAGACATTTATGAATTTATGTAAATGGCAGCAATATCATAGGTCTAGGAGCTGAAGCCTTGGGGATAACATGTTATGGAGTCAGACCCCATAATAAAATTTGTTCTTGCCTTTTTCCGTGTAAAGAATATTTAATTACATTTAAAATACTATTACAGAGTCTGTCTATGAAGTTTTTGCACATTTTGAATCATTTTCCAATCTGGGCCACCATGGCGTTCTTTCATATTCATGTTGAATATTTTGCATGATTATCTGTGATATTTCACCTTTTAAAGAGAATTCATTAGTTCACTGATCAGTCTGACACCCCTTTCTCTACTAATACAACCAGGCTCATACAAGGACCAGAAAATTGCTCCACAAAATGTCACTAAAGCCCAAATGACATCTCATTGAACAAGTATGAAATATACATTAATTTAGAATTAATTCTTCCTTTTCTGATATGGAGTGCTATGGGTTAGATTCCTTTTGGTGAAATTTTCCTATTACTACCATGAGTTGCTGGCAAACAGAAAGGGAAAAGGTAACCCACCAAGCTGACAGTAATTCCACAGCAGCTGGTTAGGTGGAAGACTTTATTGTCAGCCTGAAAGCTAATGGTTCTTGATTGTCCAGTGACAGGGAAATTTCTGCTCTAGGATGGCTGTGCAGGGGAGAGGTGGGGAATATCGACGAGCGACAAACACAAGAGAACTGAGGGGGTGGACTATGCCTGCATTTTCTCCCACCCTCACACTGGACAATGAAAACTGTGCGTTACCACCGCAGTTCGCTGGTTTTCCGAAGCAACCCGGGGGAGAGAGCCCCGGTGCTGCCCCGCTGGTGCTGTTTTCTCCTCACGCTCTCCCTCGTGCTCCCTCAAACAGTGGAGAAATTCGAGAGATCCCAACTGTTTTCCAGTGACCAAATCACCTCTGCTTCTGTCGCTGCCTCGCCCGGGCCAGCTCCCGTGTCCAGTTGGACTCCACAGCAACCGCGGAAAGAGAGGGGAAGAGCCCTGGCTGCACCGGTCCTTGCTCGGAGCCAGCCTGTCTGCCTTTCCCCATCTCACGCTATTCCTGTATCGGACAAGTGACTCTTACCCGTCTCAGCAGGAAACTGTGGGAGCCCTCGTGTGTGTGGTGAGCCTGCAGGACCTGCCTGTTTCCCCCATAGTTGTGACCACACCACGGAAAAATTCACAGAGAGGTGGGGGTAGGGTTTGTTGGGATATTTCTTGTTACTGTTGTGTTACTGTTACTTTTTTTGTCGTATATATCTATATTTATATTTTAGTAAATAATTGTCACTGCCTTTTTCTAATTTTTTTTGCTGAAAGCCTCTTGATCTTAAGGGTACAGTAAAGTGGAGGAGGAGTTTCTTTGTTCCAGGAAGGTTCCCACCTTTCCTGGTAGATACTGTCTTAACCTTAGACATGGAGTATCCAATACAGGGCACACATCTCATGCAATAGAATTTAAAGCATGGAAAAACATACCTGCCAATGATTGCACATTTTGCCTGTTTATCAAATAGGGCAGAAAGGAGGTGTGCACATCTTATGCACATTTTTGTTTGATGGTGAGTAGAACCTATCATGTCATATATTTTTTAGACAGTTTTTCATCACTGTCTTTTGAATGTANCAGGGGAAGGACAACCTCCCTAGTCCGACTGGCCACACTGTTCCTGATATAGGCCAGGATGCCACTGGCCTTCTTAGCCACCTGGGCACACTGCTGGCTCATATTGAGTTTCCTGTCAATCATTACACCTAAGTCCTTCTCCACTTCACTACTCTCAAGCCACTCTTCCCCCAGCCGATAGTGGTGCATGGGGTTGTTATGTCCAAAGTGAAGAACCCGGCACTTAGTCTTGTTAAACCTCATATTATTGGAGTCTGCCCATTTCTCTAGCCTGTGAAGGTCCCTCTGAAGGGCCCTCCTACCCTCTGGCAGTTCAACATTTGCCCCCAGCTTGGTATCATCTGCAAACCTGATGATGATGGATTCAATTCCCTCATCCATATCATCAATAAAAATGTTGAACAGTGCCGGGCCTAACACTGACCCCTGTAGGACTCCACTAGTGACTGGCTGCCAGCTGGATGTGGCACAATTCTCTCAATTTATCTCTGCAATACTTTTTCCCTCAGAAATGATCACTCTTTAAGGAAAGGGAAAAGCTTGGTCCTGTCTAATTGGAGATCATGTTTAACAAGTTGTTTAACTTCAAAAGTCTTGGATGTCAATTTTTCCAGTCCAGAGTATCAGGACTGTACCCCTGCAATGTTTAGTCATTGGATATAAAGCTGTAATGCCGAGAGAGAGAGATGTACTTTTAAGTAAAAAAATCTATACTCTGTCAAAATTCTAACTTTTCCTTTTGAGAAAACCAGGAGATTTAATGTGGACATCCAAGCTTTATAAATCAACTCCGAAATGAAAAAAATACAAGCATTATTGGTGCTCCCATGTAAATTTTCATTGCCACTGAAATGATCTTGCTCTCTCACAAGTTCTGAGGCCTACTTTATGTCATTTCTAATAGCACCTATTTTGAAAAATAGTTTGTTTGGTATGTGATTTATCACTAAAAGTAAATGATTCATTTATAATGGAACAGTATGTTTCTGTTTGAAGGACATAGGTTCCTTAAACATAACCTGTGTATTTGTAAAACAGAACCATATAGAACATTTCATCCTGGAAGAAAATACATGGTTTTAGTCTTAAGGCATAAACATGTTGTGGATTCTGCCACATGACTCCTAAACTGTAAACAGAAGCAGTTGTATTTTTAACCAACATTACTCAGTGCTTTCTCTGATCTCTTTTCATTTCACATCAGAAGAGAGGAAAACATTATATTTTTACGTGATACAGCCTAACATAAAACAAAAAGTAATTTGCTGTTCCTTGCCTGTGTGATATTCAGCATGTCTGGAATATTTCTGTCACCACATTTTTCAGCACCTGCCTTTGACCAATCAGAAAAAAGCAAAAGGCCTGAAGTCTCTCCAACTCCATGGAAACTTTTTCCAAAAATATCCCCTAAGCTAAGTGTCTCCTTAATAGGAGCTAGTGACTGACAAATCTCTCAGCAGTTCATTCTAAATAGCCAGCTGTACTTTAACATTTTTTTTTAATTTAGTTCTACTGAAGGTAACAGTGGAAGTAATCAGCTGTTCAGTATTCCTCCTTCAGCATTCATTCCTCTTCCCAGAAATACGGATGTCACATTCTTGGACATTTATTTGTCATTGTTAGCACTGTGACTTCTGATGGCAATACACAGCTGTCCTGCACCAGACATGTTTTCAGGTGGCAGGTTGAACCTTCCTACAGGCTACAGGAATTCATTTGCCATAATCAAAAAACAGCATGTAATACCTGTTAAAAACAAAGTAATGTAAAGCTGTATTATGACAAAAGCAGAAAGAGAAGTAAATATTTGTTTTCCTAGAGATCAACATCTCATAGTTTGTTGAAAGAGGCACATTTCTTATAATTAATCCCACTGTAAAGAAAAAGTCTTTTATCTGGTATTGAAATTCAGTGCTGTCTGTCCCTGCTCAGATCAAACACATTTCACATGCGAAGAAGGAATCTGAGTACACCACTGGCTGTGAATATAAACATGTAAAATACGAACTACAATGATCCCCGCATATTCGCGGCTCGCATATACGCATATTCAATTAATCGTGGTTGGATTTTCAGCGAGTTGTGAGATCGTGCACATGGGCAGAATGTCCCAAACCCCGGATTTCGTGGCTGGGAAGCACCAAAGGGCACTTCCTCCGCTTTAATGAGGTACTACAGTGCGCGCCACATTCCCAGGACCGCCCGTCCAGACCTTATTAGTGGAAGGTGTGTGGCTACAGGTGGGAGGTAGTTGAATATTCATGGGTTCGGTATCTTCACGAATTGCATAACTCACGGGACCTGCCCAGACCTGACCCCCAGCGAATTCTGGGGGATCACTGTATAGGCTTGCGGCTAAAATTGATCTAAGAAAGATCATTTTCATTATGAAGAGGAAAGTCTAAATCTTAGTTCATACAACATAAAAAGATGACATGTTGCTATAAAGCATTTTTCTCACTACTCAACTACAGGAGTTTGATGATATGCATAAGTGCAACTTGTCTTTATATAAAACTAAAACTCAGATCTTTGAAATATATTCTTCATGGAGGTATACATGTACTACTTAATGCGAATACTATGAGTTGGAAGGGACCCACAAGGATCATCTAGTCCAACTCACCATATAACGCTCGTACCATCTAATGTCCGTACAGAGATCGAACGCACACTCCAGAGTGGTGAACACAAACCTAGTTCCCTCACAGGCANTGATCCTTGTGGGTCCCTTCCAACTCATAATATTCTGTGTGATTCTGTGTGATCTTTGAAATATATTCTTCATGGAGGTATACATGTACTACTTAATGCGAATACTCTGAGTTGGAAGGGACCCACAAGGATCATCTAGTCCAACTCACCATCTAACATCCGTACCATCTAATGTCCGTACAGAGATCGAACGCACACTCCAGAGTGGTGAACACAAACCTAGTTCCCTCACAGGCACATAGGCCACTCCGAGCCAGGAGGGACCCACAGTACCATCCAGCCCAGCACCCCCAGCTAGACCATGTCTCTAAGCTCCTCATCCAGTCTTCTCTTAAACACCTCCAGAGATGGTAACTCCACCACCTCCCTGGGCAGACCATTCCAATGAGCGATCACTACCTCTGCTCAGGAAATGCGGGTAATGACATCTGTATCCATCTTATCCAATAAACAATGTTTATTAACAAGGATCAAACAGCTTTTCTCTATGTTTCTTTGCCTTAGTGCTAAAACCAGTGAGAGCACGGTGTGCTTCCCAATGCCAGATATAAGAGTGTACACAGTGTGTAGGGACAGAAATTACTAATTAAATTCCTTTAAGATTTTAAGGGATGTTGAGAACACTCACCAGTCTTGTAGCTATTTGTCCATGTATTCACTTTTTACCTGGCTGGCTGGTTAAAATTAAAGATGTCATTTTGAGAGAGGATAGTATTATGAGTGTTCTAGTAGTCTTGAGAGAAGGGAAGCAGAATTTACAGGTTTCTCAGTGTCATGGTTTGACCCTGTCTGGATGCCAGAGATTCACCCACAACCTCTCCCTCACTTGATTTTCTCCCCCTCTCCCCTTTATACAAACAGGAGGAGAGAGGAAAAAAAAAAACTGAAAAGATTTATCACAGGCAAAACAAGACAAGCTACAAGTAGGAAATATAAAGGATTTATTTATTTCTAATAAGATCAGATCTTAATGTGAGAAGCATCATTTTAAAGGCAACCTTCTTCCCCCACCTGTCCTTCTTCTTACAACAGGTATCATATTCCCTTTTTTCCTCCAGGAGACAAAAGGGGGAACAGGAGTAGGGGAAAGCTAGGCAGTTGGTATTTTCTGACCAGTTTAGGGTAGGAAACCATCTCTCTGCCTTTCATAAAGTCCTCTCTCTCTCACAAGAAGAAGTCTTTCATGACCCTTTCCCAAGGTGAGTCCAGACCCAGGGGCAACAACTCTTCCACTCTCTATTGCCC
>WEKX01023609.1:0-80246 GCA_013390025.1 Pitta sordida
TATGTTCCCCCAGTGCCTGCCCCGGTCCGAGCAAGGGTAGACGAAACAGTGCCTGGGTGGGTGGGGGGGAGGGGGGCAAGAGGGCGGCTGCAGAGCTNGAGCGAGGGGGCGGCTGCAGAGCTGTGGCAGGGAATGCAGCAGAGATACCCCCCGTCCCATCTGGGGGGACAACGGCACTGCTGCTTTTAAGTTTTTTTGCCTCTTAAGTTCTCGCTCTGCTCTGTTTCTCCACCGGTGTAATTAACAAGTTAACACTTTACAGGATACTAACTGTATGTATACCTTTCTTGTCTTTTATTAACATATGTTAACTAAGAAAAGTACCTTGATCAACATTTGAATCTACAACGTCTGTTGGCTGTGGGACAGGGGCTGAGGCTGGCGCTGCCTCGCAACCATTGCCTTGTCAACGGGGCCGGGCTGCTGTGCTGGGACGCCACTGCAAACCTCGCCGGGGGACAGGGGGTGTACAGGCTTTGAAACACAGCAATGGCAGGAAAAGCCCTGCCATGGGACTTGCTTCGGAGGTGGCATGGGCTCGGGGAGCCCTTCATCACGATTTCTGAGGAGTCCCCAGGCGGGGATGGGGATGAGACCCCCTTCACTCCCCTGAGTGCGCACTCCCCTGAGTGCGCAAGGAACTTCCAGGAATGGCCTGCAGCCGCTTTGGAACTGAGGGGGTGGAGCAACCAGGGGAAATTTGCATATTAATGAGATGCCAGTGTATGCTGAAGGAGGGCTTCACAGGGGAGGGACATGACCTGCTGTACCATGGTATAGGACACTCAACTGTATGCACATCAGGCTGGAAATTTTGAAGTGACACAGTCTTGCCAATATTAATTTGACAAGATGATAATTGCCATTTTTCTTTAAGTTTTTAAGAAGAATTTCTCAGGGCCTGAATATTATGTCTATTAAAAAATGGAATGACTGCTACCAGTAAATAGAATCCTACAAGAGAGAGGATTCAACTGGATTTGAGAGAGACAAATTAATCTACATCAACAAATACTTTTAGAAAGCTGATAGCCATAAGAAATGACCCAGCCTGTGGTTGTGGTGCACAACTGTGTGTGAGGGAATGGCAGAGTAGGCCTTAACCAAGGTTTCCCACAGTGCTGCTGTGTGCTGGAGCTGACACATGCTTCTGGGAAAAGTGTCTTTTTCATTTCTCATGTAAGTGCTTAAAACTCAGTTTAATCACAAGACTCTTCTTGGAAATGCTTTATTTGAAGAAAACATGGAGCTCTGACTTGGGCCAAAACCCATGGAGCTTAGATCTTCACCATTTTTCATTAATCATGATATGTGACCTAATTATCTGACAACTTCCCATGCTACTGTGTAAGTCAAATATAAGCTTTGGGAGATTTCAAAGCATTTTCTAAATAAAATGTGCAGGGAAAAATTGATACCTACCTGTGGTCTGGATGAACTGTATGAACACAGAACCTGTTCAGGTTGATCCATGTCTAGTTAGAACACTACATTCATTTTGGACAGCACATAGGATGGTGAAATGGACTTCAGGAAAGGGAAGCACTCAAATGATTACAAATGAAGAAATGTTTGGAAAAAACCATGTGCCAGAGAAGGTTAAAAAAAAATTAAAATTGGTACTCTGGAGAAGAGAATGGATTATTTATCTTTAATTATGTTCATGAGTGGTAGCAAAAGGTAGAAGTCATTAGTTTCAGCAAACTTGAGGGATGGAAAAAGGTCTTAAGATAAAACAGTAAAATGGCTGAGGAGTTTGAAACAAAAGGGGAAATGCATGGAAACACCATTGCTGGAGTTGTATCCAAGGCAGGACTTGACAACAAGCTTTTTTGCATGCTGTGTGAGACCTATTCTGCTGTTATTCAGGGGATGGATTTACCTGCTCAGGGAGCTTCCTCCCAGCACTAATGTGATTGCCTTATGCTGATGTGCATGGCCTCTTGGAAAGACAACAGCCATGTGCTGATAATGCGATGTTTGAGTAACTTGTGCTATCTGATTTGCTGTGAGGAATGTACAACAGTGAATAAATTCAGAGTATATTGATGGGAAAAGCAGCAGCCAGCTTTGAGGGTGGCACTCATTCTTCAAGCAAGATGGGGGAGGAGGTGGGACATTTTTTGTCTTTGAAGGGTTTTGGTAAGACAGGTGCAGGTACACCTGTATCTTTACATTTTAGCATTTTACCTTCAAAACTTAAAAAAAATAGATTTGCATGGGCTTCTTTTTTTTCTGTTAAAAGAAAATATATCAAGTGTATAAAGAAAACTGCTACAGACTCTTTAAAAAAAGCTCTTATGAATACTACTTGAGAAGACAGAAACAAAAGATGCAAACAATCAAGGTAGAATTTAGTCATAAAGTGAACTTGAAGGTCAAAATTTATCTTAGAAGGTATAAAGAGAACACTTACAATTTTTGAGAACTGATAAATGATTTCACATCAAGGACATGTCTTCACTGAAGTTGGTAAGGAAAAAAAGTAAAACAACTTTTCCTCTTCTGCTTTTGAGTAATATTTTGAACATTTCTAACCACATCCACTCTTGAATGACCTATTTTAGGATAAAATACTGCAGAGTTCTCTACACTGTTCTGTCAGTGTATCTGAGCTTGATCTCTAGACAATCCTAGCAAAGAAGTTAGTCAAGCTGTAAGCCCTGTCAAACTTACTAATCTGTTGCAACTGTAAGTGTAAAAATTTCTGTTGGTTCAGATTCTTTTTATGAACATGCATGGGGCTTCGTCTTGTTATTTGATGCAGGCAGGGAAATAAATGTGTGTGACATTCTTAATGAAAATAATCCTGTTGAAATTAATGAAGCTGCTGATATACCAGAGTAACTGTGGATGGAAATAGGATTGTCCACATGGCTGCCACAGTAGCTACAATTTTGTATCAGCCCCACAACACCCTTGTCATTTAACAGATGTCCATGTTTTTCGAAGTCCTTGCAATTAGTCATTTCTGTTATCACTCGCTACAGGTCTGAATTAGTTCTGTCTAATGAGATCCCATCACAGAATCACAGAATATTCTGAGTTGGAAGGGACTCACAAGGATCGAGTCCAACTCTTAAATGGCACCACTGCCTCCCTGGCGGGAATTGAAACCCCCATCTCCTGCGTGAGAGGCGGGGACACTCACCACTGTACTAAAGTGGATTATCACACTGTCCTAAATAATTTGTTTTGTCAGAAATTTATTTTATCACATATTTTAATGGATCCTTGATTTTAAATATTCTCACACTATCATCTCTTTCAACAGGATTATAGTAATGTATGCTCAGCACATGATCAAATGGCCTGCTGCATTGGGCTAGAGTGCTTAAGTTCTTGGATGATACTTTTAAAAATTGTATTTTTAAGTATGGCATAGATTAAAAAAAATATTTCTACATGTGCCATGAGTGGTTTTTCCCCTTACTCTTTCAAACATAAGGCATAGCAGCATTCAGGCAAAGTTGTTTACTTATATGGAAATTGTCACCTTTAGTTTGCTTTTCAAGACCCTCTGTCATAGGATTTTCAGAGTAGTAGTGGCACTTTGCATGTGCTTTTTTTTTTGGTTAATGTTGTTTGAGGCCTTTGTATTTCTAAGATTCTGCTGTGCAGAAGGAGATGTATATAGCCATAGGATCTATATGTATCCCATTCACTCTATAAATAACACAGTAGATCAAACTACGTCCATATATCCCTTCACACAGCTCCTACTGTTGTCATGAAAGAAAATGGTTTTGTTTTAGTTGTGCAAAATTCATTCATTAAAGTCCATAGAGCCTCTCTTCTGCTGTATTGCAACACAGGGGATTCTGCATGTGAATATGTAAAAAATGCTTTTTAGTCATCTGTCTGCTCTCTGTAGCTCCTTTTTATTACCTAGTCTACTATTTGACATGAGGCAAAGATGAACATTGACAAAAATTACTCTGAAACTCAAAGAATATACCTATTCCCTTACCAGTCTATCAGTTCCTGTCCAAAAGCCAATGACACAATTCCCTTCATCTACCATGATGCAGGATCAGACCCTGTCATGAAACTGGCTGGGTCTGTTGGTGATGGAAAATATTATAAGCCTACTAGATTAAATACATTTCATCAGTTATTATGGGCAGAAAAATAAGGGTCTAGTCTTAGTTGTTCAAACCTTTCCACCTTATCACCCAATTTTCCCAGTGGGTGGCTACATCTATAATTTAGTGTAGATTGAGTAAAATAATAACAAAAGCATTTGCTTCTTTGATGTCGTTATGTTTATTTAATGAGTGTTCAATATGCAAGAAATAGTTTAGCATAGGAGTCCAGACTACAATGCATTGGTTTTGGTTTATTTTCTTTTTCTTTTTTTTTAAATTTATTTAATTTTGTTAATTTCTAACATTTTAGTTTAGTTTAGTTTAGTTTAGTTTGGTTTAGTTTAGTTTAGTTTAGTTTAGCTTATTTACACAGCCAAGGTTAAAAGGAGCAGGAGCCCAGCTGAGAGAGTTCAGAGTTCATCTCTGCATGTTCACTGTCTTCCATTTAAATGTACACAAAGGACTAATACAGTACCCGCTCTCCCCTGGGCTGTCTTTGATACACTCTGCTGTGCCTGGACTTTGCCACTCCTCCCATCAGTCTGATCCTACTTCCTTTAGCCCGCTGTGCTCAGCACTGTAACCTCATTCAGCTAGTGCTCTGCATGCAGGCTAACAACTTCAAGGCTCTGTCAGGCATTGACACATGCAGGCTCCAAGCGGGAAGCTAAACACTCCCCTTCACCTTCCCTGCAGTTCCACATTAACCTCGATTAAGTGCAGGGAAAACACAAATGCTGTAGTGCCATCATTCAGGTTTTAACTACCAGTGTATATTTAAATATTCAGCCTGCTCTCCACCTATAAGAACATACTCAGCAAACCCTCTGGCTCCTCCCTTTCACCCAAGGAGAGCTTGTAAATATTGAGTTAGCTTGAAGAATGCAATGGGAGAAAGTCTGGCTTCAGTATTTATGGCACAGTCATTAAAATCTGAGAAATGATTTTTTTTTTTAGGCAATAGCAGGTGTTATAAATGGAAAATGAGACCAAAATGGCCTCATTTGAGGACAATTTGCAGGGTATTTACAAAACATGTCCTCTTTGAAAGCCAGGTGGTAGAAAAGGCACAGTGCAGTCAGTGCTAGTCTGCAAGCCCTCTCACACTTTGATCCAAGCACTGAATGGATCAAAGTGTTTTGGGTGCTGTGGGCAGAGAGAGTTTTGTCATTGTTTCTGGCTCTTTCCAAGTATAGGAAATGTCTGACAGTGTTTCCTTGTGAAGCCACACCCTCATTTTCCACTCTGGGACTCGCTGCCAGTGCTCACCCACCTTGTAGCTCCCACTCTCTGAGGAACCACTGAGACCGAGACATGCCATCTCCTTGCTAATGCTTGTCTCATCAAACTTTTTGTAACCTGGAGGGCTCCTAGTGTTACAAGAGGGAAAGGACTCCTTCATGACCTGCCAGTCTGCAGTAATTACTTTCCTTTGGTCATACAGGGTCATCCAGCTCTGCAAAGAATTTGACTTATTTTTGTCATGATGCTCCACTCAAGCATTTTCACCTAATCTCAGTCTTCCAGTACGGTCCTATTTTGATAAACAATCCTGGAAGGAGGGAGGGAAGATGGCAGAACAATCAAAGTTGATAGAACTAGGTAGTTTTTTGACAGTATTGCTGTGATAGTCCCTCAGTGAGGTGTCAAGGCCCTTTCTGGGAAGGATGCCTATCTGGAATGCATTACTGTAACCTGTCTTGGGCAAATTTAAATGTGCGTTCAGTACAGCATACAAAATGGAGTTCAGGGGACAAAATGGAGTTTCAATTTATTACAAACATACTGCTTTGCCAAACTGTTTCAAGAAAGGGATTTTCCATCATGTATAATGTTAACAGAGCATCTCTGTTTTTATCTTTAATGGTTGCTGTAACAAGATCAACTGTTTCTTTAGCATGCCCATTTGATGATTTATGTTGTATCCCATCATTATTTTAGTCTCATTTCAGCAGCTCTGAGTAAAATAAAATATCACTCTTTGTCATCCTGCAACCTGAGACGATATCCACTCTTGGCATTTGGTTTAAAATGTAAACAAAATTACCTAGTTTTAAAGGGATTTTAGGATTAGTGGCTTTTAGATAATGTAAATTGCAAATGATATCTATAAGCTGCCAGCAGTAAAATTACTAAATCACTAGAAGTAAATAATGCTACACAATGCTGTTACAGTATCTTCTTAAACTTAATGAAATGTGTTGAGGCACCATCAGAGTATGGTAAACTATTGATAAAAGGTATAACTAAAGTTTAAATTTAGGTCTAAATCTATCTTCGAGTTCCAATCTAAGATGGGACAAATTTGTATTTAGATAATGTCATTAATAACACAGGCTTTGAAGATCTATAATATCCTTTGAAGAAATTGGGATGTCAAATCCAAATGGTTTTATCCAGAAGCTGAATTGATTTAATAGAACAGCTTCCACCAATTTGATATGCTCTCCCCTTGCTTTTTCTTCTTTAATATTTATATTTTAGGATATTATTGTTGGGATATAGTTGTACGGAAAACAGTGTCTGAAGTTGGTCCCCCTTCACACCTCTGTCCCAAGCTTGTCTTGGCTTTAAAAACCAGATGGGCTAGTATTCCTCATGCTTTTACACTGGAGTTGAGCAAGATGCAGTACTGTCACATTGTGCTGGACTTCAGTATGAACTAGAAGAAGCTCAAAGATCCACATGCTTGATTTTTTTTTTCTTTTACATAGCCCGTATAACTATTCTTGAAGAACTTAGTGACCATATATATATGTATGCATGCAAAGAGAAATTAACTATGCAATTCTGTGACGTTAAAATGTGTGGATGAAAACAGAGCAAAATAACCCCTCACTTCTCTCAACAATGGCAAAGAAGTATGAGGTAGCAAGAAGATGCAGATAGAGGGGTGAAATTTCATTCTCCCAATAATCCAAATAGCACAGATAATACTGGACATGAAGACTTGGCATAGAAGAAGGTAACCTGTGGGGAGGGGAAGACACAAAGTTAGGCTGGAAGTCTCTGTTGTACCTGTGCAGCCATGTGGTAGCTGACATCTGAACTAGCTACATAAATCTAATCTAGGTATGTATCTCCATTTATAATCACTGTATACACACATACAGTTGGCAGTATAGAAATATATTTTGTTTCCAGTTATCCTCCTTGGCTCTCACTGACTTCTAGTTTTTTCTGCAGTCTTGTACCTTCCTTTTCGTATTCCAAGTTATTCTGTGTATGTAGGCAATCAAATGTTCATTCTCTCAATGTCACTATGAGAAATGTTGTTCTGTTAGGGTTTTTTCAGCCAGTTTATAATGTCTTTGTGTCATAGTCCAACTATGAAGTTTTTTATTTAAAGCACATCAAGAATGAATAAAAAAATGGCATTCTTGCAAGCTTTTCTACTTCATAATCATTTTTATAAATGCTGATAGAGTTTGCTGCAACCTAAATAGGAAGATGAAAACAGGCTTCCTGGCCATGACTACATTTTATGACCCTGGTGTGGTGCCATGTTAATGGGAGACAGAAGGCAGCTTTGGATCCCATAAAACATCTTTAGCACTCTAGACATTTGCTGAACTCTGTAATAGCTCTAGCATCAGTTACAGTCAGACAGTGTTTATGTAATTACATCCCTAACTTCTATGAGTAAATTGCATTTAATAACAGCTGTTGAGTGTTTTGTGCATGTTGGATTGTGGAATATTACAACTTGTCTTACAAAGGGTCATTCTAAGGGAGGTTCTAACTGACCATGCCATAGTTTTATTTATAATAGTCATTTAAATAAAAAATATGATACAAGTCTAATTTTATATTTGAAGTAGGTCCTAGCTATATTTCTTTTCATATTACAATGCCGTCATATTCTTACTTTGCTCTCACCCAAACTTCTCATACAGTTACACTTTAATATGAGAGGAAATGTTGTCAAGAATTGTTATTGTCACACATCAGAATATTGTATTAGCATTCACTTTTAATTGATTAAAATGAATGATTTTGAAATCTGCTCTTAATGATTCTGAAGGATCATTGGGAAAGCGCTAGATGAAATGTCATATGATATATATACATCATACATAGGTTCATAAAAGACAATTAATTTAACTCACTGCCTTTGTGTTTCATCTGTTCTGTTTGAATGAATCATTCACAGGTTAAGTGATGCTTGTGCAGTTTCTTTGCTTGAAACTGAGCACAGTGAATGGCAGGAAAGTTTAGGGAATGAGATTCTTGCAGAACTGAGGATGGTAAGCAAAATGAGACAGTTTTTGAGGCATAGAGTATAACCTGGAAGAAAACTCTGTTAGTTGGAGACATCTTTGAGTCATATCTACTGAACTTTTGACTCGCTGTCTAATACAGATAGTTTGCTTGAACTGCTGTTGTATATATCACCTCACTGGTAAAGCCAAATTCCAGGTGGATGTAGTATGAATTAAGCTGTTCTGATGGAAAGTTGTTGAGAGATGCTGTCCTGCAGAGCCTGCATGTTACTAAACAGTCTAGTAAAGATGAAATGATTTGATATTCCATTGTGGGCTTTAGGGGCATGTTTTGAAAGCTTCTAAACACATGGGAAAAAAACATGAATAGAACTTTCCAGTTGATCAAATTGTTGGTATCTTTTTCTCAGTTTATTGTTTTGATGTGGAAACATCATATGTGGGGAAGATGGGCATGGTGGGCACAGAAGCAATGTGCTGCATCAGTGTTTCCAAACTTCCTGTTATGAAAGGCCTGTGTACCCTTTTTTTTTTGCATTGGATGGGATGTACAGGTCATCTCTATTCCATGCTGCTTTGGTAATTGGGAAAGGGGTTGCTGAATATACAAATCGGTATAAAAGTATTTACAGTGATTCTACGCATAGTCGCGGTCCTTAATTTGCAGGACCCACATACTTGTTGATTTTCCAGCGAGCTGTGGGCCCTGGCACATGTGCAGAACCTACCATGAACCGAGTCTGCTCAGGATTATGTAAATTGGTCCCAGCCGGGAGCCGGTGCGGTGCGGCCGGGATGCGTTTAGTGTAAATGTGTGTTTTTGCACAGCTGGAATTGTCCTCTGCTGGGATACAAGATGGGGTGGCCATTTTGTGTGTGCCATTGTGTGCCCAGGGACCGCGTCTGCCACTTGGCTGGTGCTCAGGGCTGGCCCCACGGCTCGGCACTCGGCACTCAGGGCCGGCCCCCCGGCTTGCTGCTCACAGCCAGCCCCACGGTTCGGCACCCAGTGCTCACCTCCTGCCCCTCGTCCCCTGCTCCCCGCTCCGGCACTCACCCGCCACGGCAGAACACAGCCAGACAACTGAGACAAGCACCGCTCTCAGGACCATCCTGCAGACCTTATTAGGGGAGGGGGTGTGGCAATGGGCGTGGTGTACTTGACTACGTAGTGGGTTCACTATCTTTGCTGATTCCACGACTCGGATGAGGAGGACCAGACCCAACAGCCCGCGAGTAACAGGGAATCACTGTATTTTGTTTTATTTTGGCATGCAAAGATTGCCATTTCACTCCTTTAGAAACATTTTAGTAAACTTTGAGAACTTAAAGAAGGTACCTAGTAGAAATATCTGCTTTTCAAAGTGCATGTGTGTATTCTTCATCCTCTGAGTTTACAGGTGTTCTGAGATCTCAGGAACCACCAAGAAGCCATTCACCATACTTCACTAGACTGAGGGCAGATAATAATTTAGACAGCGGTAATTGTAGTACAAATACTAATGTGGCAACGTTAGTGTCAGCTAATACATTACCGTCTGCAACCTGAAAATATAAACACTGAAAAAGATACACATTGCATCAAATGTCACTGACCTACAGAACCTATTACACAACATCTCCCGCATACTTCTGAAAGGCAGATGCTAAATATTACAGTGACTAAACTCCATCCTTGAATATTGAGGAAATTAAGTAATAAATCAGACAACTGCTGGGTATTTTTAGATGTTAACAGGTCACTCAGATTTTACAGACATTAAGCATCGATATATTTTTCTGAAAATTTACCCTAACAAATTAATCCAAAATGTTGCAGAAGGTAATTTCTCATTTAAGGCCAAGTCAAAAGGCCAGAAAATTTAACTTTAGGTAGACATTTTGTGTTTTGGTTTTTTTGATACGTGTTCACATTAAGCCCACAGACCATAGCAGAACCAAAGCATTTCTGAGGTGAGTAGAGGGTTAAAAGCAACAGAGGAGAGGCTGAGATCCAAAATTCCATAATACCAGAGGGACCACTAATAGCAAGGCACTGATCAGGTAGGCAGATATTCCAAGAACCACACACAGAATGATGAAAATTTCAGTGTTCATGGAAAAATACCTTAGGTAAATTTTTCAAAATGCAGATTTGATGTTTGTAAGCTTGGGATCAAGGACAGATGACCAAACATCCAAAGGAGGGAGTTATATGAAAGACTACTGTACTTCATAAAGACTCTTAAATCACAAGATCAAGCATTATGAAAGGCAAAATGAATTCAAATAACCTTTGTATGTACCTACCAGTATGCAGACGAGGAAAGAAATTTCTTCATATTCATTGCAACTAAACACATGCAGCACAGAATTTGAATTACAGTCAGGTCTCCTATAACCACGGAACCGCAGTCTTATTCGGGTCCCGTGAAGCCATATTTTGGCATTGAATGGCAGCTCATTAATATGCAAATTTGCCGCACACACTCAGACAGCTCCCCAGTGCTGTTTTGGCACTGTGGTGCTGTGTGTCGGTTGCTGTGGTGGCTGTGCCGCAGGGGTGGTGAAGCAGCAGAGCTGCTCCGGCCGTGCCCAGGTGGGGGGGTAGCAAAGCCGCCACGGCCAGGACAGGGCAAGCGGCTGAGCCACCACCACGGCTGTGCAGGTTAATTTGCACATTCATGTCTGCCTAATTTGAATATTCATGTGTGCCAGGTCACACATGTGCAGTTGCAAAAAGGGCCCTCCTTAATCCCTGAAAAATCATGCCGCTAAGATGTGAAGCCTCAATATGGGGGGCGCAAAGTGGAAGAGGGCCGACTGTATAGCAAAGTTTGTGATGTAGCACAACAAATGTATGAAGTTAACAAGGGAAATTCAAAACATGAGACACGGAATCATGGTTTCCAGGGCAGATAGGACTACCATAACCAGCCAGTTTAACTGTCCTGTCCATAGTATTTCTTATAAACATGATATGGATTGCATCCATTCTGAAAAAGATATCAAACTTCATTCTAAAAGGTCAGAAACTATGAGTTTGCTGTTGACATAATGCTTAATTACATCCTAAAGGGGGAACTTGTATCTTATTTCAGGGCTGAATTTCTGTAGCTCCCATTTCTCAACACTAGATCTCATTATACCACTGTCAGGAAGGCTGACATCTTGCTATCAGACATCTTTCCAGGGTGTAAGTACCAATCACAGTGATCAAGGCATCTTTCAGCCTTTCGTCTGACAAGCTGAATAAGTTGAGCTGCTGTAGGCCTTGCACTGGAGCACTTGCTTTCCCACCGCAGGCTGTGAAATCTTTCTTCAGAATTTCGCCTGTCCATCTGAGTAGAAGAAACAGTGCATTTTTTCCAGTGCGCTATCCAGACACTAAAAAAAATTTTCTCCAAAGCTCTACTTTGAATGCTTATAAATAAGAATGTTGTTGAATGAGAAAGCTAAAAGAAGTGGTATATGTCACCAAGAAACAATAAAGGAACAATCATCAAACCCTATTTTATGATCTAATTCAACTATCTCCATTCTGTCAAATTTGGAAATGCACTATGTATTCCCTATGACATATCTGTGACCGTGGCATAATCCTTTCCCTCCCATGAAGCTAGGACTTCTGACAGATAGGCTTTGACTATCTATTAAATAGCTGTGGCCAGGAAAGGCAGACCATCCAGTGCTGTGCCAGGAGCTGGCATTTGTTCATTTTACTGCTGCTGTTAAAAGCTGTGTAGCCTCTGGCAGAGAAAGAGGATGAACATCTGGAAGCCGAACCCTTTTCAGCTACCTCAGCAAAATTTGGTAGAGCTATCTGCCAAAGCCGCAGTTTAAATTTCCCACCTTGGGCTAGCTGAATATACTGCACCTTGCAAGTAGAATATCCCCAGAAACTCAGCACTGATTGAGAAATGTCCATGGGACACCTTCTGTAGGAGCAGAGCAGGCTCGGTAGTAGAGACTTCTTGAAAAAGCTGTCGTGTCATTAAAGATAGTGGCTCATGTCCAAAATATGTCACTCTAAGCATTCACGCAAGGGGTCAGGTGAAAGTTATTTCAAACAGACCTCATCACAGCTGGAAATTTGTGGTTGATGACTGGGGGTAGCGATTCCCGCTGTTGTTCATTTCTACTTGAAAGGTTTGAAAAGATTTTCCCTACCTCTTGAGCAGACACTGGGACTAGATAATTGCCCTGTTGGCACTGCCACTTGAGCAGGCGTGACAAGAGTTCTGCAGGGACATTTTCCCGATTATGTAAGAAATCAGTAGTTTTATACTTCTTTGTGTTGGTACAGGATGAGGCTTCAGGTCTGACAGTTTTTCTCATCCAGACCTTCAGATTTTAATCAACTCCTTTCTATGACATTTCTGTTATTTTTCACTGTATCTAAGGGGAGAAAAAGAACTAAAAAGAAAAAAAAATAAAGAAGCATTGCATGTATTTGTATTTCCAGGAATGGTATTTATCATTTACAGAAGATTATTTTTGCAGTTCTGATTATGAATGTTTACTTTATTCACACATCAAGCCAACTCTTCTCTTACACCATATGGGCAGGAGGTATACTGTTTCATACATTTAGATGTCTGAAAGCTGTCTGGAGATGGATTTCCTACTTTCTGATATGCGAACATTTCAATAGGAGGGGGTTTAATTTGTTTTGAAATTTCAACTCTTTTTATGCTCAGAAGCTAAAGTTGGAATTCATTAAGATGCATTTTAGTGCAGATTCTATTCTCATCTTCCCTTTCTCAGTAACAGTACAATTCACTTTGTACTTCATTGCTACCAACAGCAATATGTATACATGGTGCACAAAATGAGCCATTTTGTTTTAAAACAGATTGCAGATGAAAGGAAACCATTCATTTCTTGCTTGCTAGCTGTAATTACTAGAGCGCTAATTACTCCAAATCACTGACATCCAGGGTCAATAAGGATGACAACAGGAACATCAAAGACAAGATGCACACACGCAATTACAAGTCTCTAAATCCAGAATGTAATATTATCTTATGGCAACTGTTTTTTTCAGTCAATGCTGAAAAATCAAGTTTGCTGAATGTTTACTATTATTTCCTTTGCAGTTTGACGGTGAGAACATGTATATGAGTATGACAGAGCCGAGCCAGGACTATGTGCCAGCCAGCCAGGTGGGTTAATTAATCTTCTCTGCCTTGTTTCAAATTGTAATTAAACAAATTCAAAGAGTTGCATTGCAAATGAGTGGCACTATCAGTAACTGCTGCAATCAAGAATAATCATAATTTATAAACAAAGCATTTAAGCCTTGTTTCCAGTTAATGAGATAGAGCTGATAAAACACCAGAGTTGGCGTTTGTTGAAAGATACTACCTTGTTTCCTCTCCAGAATGCAAGCAGCTGTTTTGCCAGCATGATCTTTCCTAAACAGTTGTTTTACCTTCAGGAAATAAAGTCTTTACAGGTGCAGGTTATTTGTTTATCTGACTGCAGACAAGTTAATCATTATAAGCTACACATGTCACAAATAGCCTTAATTATCACTTGTAGGGGAGTTGAAAAATTGCATTTTTAACGCTAATCCTGTGGCTGAGGAACGTTGCTAATATTACAGAATTAGCAGTGAGATTAAGGCAATGACTTAGTGTTCTGTAGTTTGCAGCCCAAAATGTTGAATGTGATGTGGATTTTTTTACAGGTATTTTTGAGTCCTTTTCTTTTGGGGGACCTACATACACTAAATTTTTATGTTGAGTGTATATTAAAAAATCTTCAACCTTTCCACTTGAATCCTAAGATACTACAGGTTTCTAAGAAGGAAAGATTTTAATTACTTATTAAAAAGCATAAACAGTTTTGAAAGTTTTGGTGTTTCCACCTATTCCTACTTCTGTATGTAGGGGAGAAATTTTTATTTGCTTCATGTGTTTCAGTCATTTGAATTTCACACTAGTAAGGAGTGAGGACAGTGCTGCAGGTAGGTTAGATTGTGTCAGAAATTGCCATGAATAATCAGCCATGTGGTCTAGGTCATGAAGTATTTCAGGCCCAGCAGTGGCTAGTCTTTCTGACAGAACCAGGAGGATTATGTGTAGAACTCCCATTAGATGGGAAATAAGTTTGCATAGTAACTGTGTTTAGATAAACTGGATGCAATTTCGAAATCAATGCTTTGGAAAGTGACAATACTTTCGAAGCTAAGTGTCTTCATGAAGTAGGGTTCTTCAGGTACACAGGTTCATTTGGGGGCAGAGAAGCAGAATGTTGTGTGAGATGAGTACATGGTTCAGTCAAAAAGGCTGTCTTTAAAACGTTCCACCATGTTGCTTCCCAGCCCTCTGTTGAAGCTACTCTGAAATACCTTCAGAGACCAATAGTACTTTGTATTTAGTAACTGTGCATGATTGAACTTATTCAGCTAAGAACCCTCCAAGATCCAGAGGTAGTTTAGAATAGAACTGTTTGATTAAAAAATGAAAAATTATATTATTAATTTTTCTCTAACCATTAATCCAAAAACTGTACTGGCAAGTTTTAGTATTACTATTAGATTAAAGCAGCCTAGTATCATCTCGTTTATGCCTTAAGGGTTTTGAAGTGCAAGGGCTAATTGAATTTGTTTGAAACAGCAGAAATACAAACTCTGTGAATGATTGCTGTTATAAGGCAGCTGCTACCTTTCAGGGAATCATTATGTCTGTCTTAAATAGTTTTGAATAAAGAATTGCAAATCCACATTATTCATTAGAATTATTTTTCTTCTGTTGATATTTTTGTACTGTGTATGCACGTAGTTTAAATAATTTAAATGGCACATTGAAAAATTAAGAGTATAAGTTTTAATCTTTTATGTGGTTTCTACATTTGCTAACAAGCTATCCTGAGAGATATTTATGCATCTAACACTCACTGGTTTCAGTGGAAGTAAGGTGCTTAAAGTACCTTGAAAGATCCAGGCATAGGTATTTTAAATGCAAATGACTTTGTCTTCAAGGAAAAAAAATCTATCAAACGTGACATTTCTAAATTCAAAGATGTCAGAAAACCCCGAATACTTACTAAGGTCTGGACCAGGAAAGGGCTTGCAGACTGAAAATCTCACCATGACAAAGCTGAGCTCTTGGGTGTCTGGCTCCCAGGGGGAGTTCAAAACCCAGAGGCAGGTGTTGAAACTCTTTTCCCTTTACTGGGGGATCCATGTGACGAGAGGTAGCTCAATTGCCCGGCACAGTGTTTTAAGTTATTACCAAGTGCACACCAGTCAACCAGCCTCCTGTGCCCATTTAAGAGAAGCCATCAGCCTTGGGCTATCGCAATGCAACCTGCTTTCCCTTGCTGAGATTTTCTCTTCATGCTTACACTGTTGCAGTGGGTTTAAGGGAATATATAGAATTGCATAATGGTTTGGGTTGGAATGAACCTTAAAGATCATCTGGTTCCATGCCCCCTGCCATTGGCAGGGAACCTTCTACTGGACCAGGTTTTTCAGAGCCCCATCCAGCTTGGCCTTGAACACATTTGGGGATAGGGAAAACGCATCCTCTCTGTACAGCCTGTGCCAGTGCCTCACGATATTTACAGCAAAGAACTTCCTCCTATTGTCTAATCTAATGCATCCGTATTTTCTGACCCCAGTTATCAGGATTGGTTGTTCATTTTCTCTCATGATTACTGGATGTAAAAGACATAATGCCATAAAGAGGGGTGAGAAAACGTTCTTTCATAGATGACAGTCTAGTTGCCTCCATTCATAGTTTTGCCCTATGTCTGTTTTGCACCTGTACTCATGAGCCTTGCTGTTGCATGACCTCAGTGAGAGGAGTGCAGATTCCTTCCCACCCTCAATAACTTGAGTGTGCCCTTGCAAGATCAGAGATGAGGGTTTGAATCCTGTCAGAATGAGGAGTGAATTAATTTCTCTGCTTTCCTTGATGAATGGACATCTATTAACTAAAATATGAATCCCACATGTTAGGAGAAGCACGGCTCTATTGGAAACTTTTTTTTCAAGCTCTGATCATGCCGACAGAGTCAGACATAAGCATCATTTTCTAATTTCAGAATCTGACACAGCTTACTTGAGATGTAGGTTGGCACACTGAGTCATGGTATGCAACACCAAAGACTAGGCTGTGTTCATGATTATGTGACAACAGAGGCAGGATTTCTGGGGTCCTGATATATGCTGACATGCACTTCAGTTCTTTCTGTTTATTGGGAACTGTTCATATCCAGAAAAACATCACCATATATTATTTTACAGGTTTTAATCAATTTTCCCCCTTTAGGCTAACATAAATAATAGCTCAGCCATTGGACAGGAAAAATATGGTTTTCTTCCTTTTGCTATACAACATCAAACATCTGCATAGTTTGGTAATCCAAGAGAAGTTGCCTCACAGCATTTCTCAACAATAATTATCATTTCTGTTCAATTTTCAAATCAGTACTTGCTTTGGGACTTACAGACCAAGTTGCTAAGTAGCAACATATGGCTCACTACTGTTCCTGTGATGTTGCTGCAAGCAAATAGCATAATTCTATACTTGAAATGATTTTTATAGAAAGCCAGTGCTGGAACTGAGCCAGGAGTGTAAGTATACAGTAAAAAAAAAATTAATGATATTCTTTTAAACTGTCCCAAAAGGCTGTTTGGCAATGTTGTCTCTGTGTATACATTTTATATATATAAGTATCGCATTTTTGGTTATGATATATGTAGTACAGGACTGTGCAATTCAGGCATCACTTAAATGAGTTATGCCAGTCATATTAGCAAACACAGAAAAAACTACATGGCATTTTCACTACTAATTGCACCTGGATCTGAAAATATTTCTCATTTTAAAATAAAATTATGTCAACTGCTCTGCATTTCAGATTCCCACCAATGTATTGTTTTCTCTCCACACCTGTAATTGGAATCTCGGAGATTAATTGCTCTTTTTGTAATCCCTGCTCCTGTAATTTGTGGCCCATGAAGAGAACAGTATAAAATTATATTGTTTATTTACATTTTTTGCTACTCACAATGTGTATTGTAGTTCAGGTCTCTGTTGCACAAAGCATCAGCCCTTTTGTAGCCTTCCTGAGGCCTGATAAACATTAAGGTTAATGAATTCAGCTGCCAAATTCCCTGCCTGGTCCAAAGGGGAGGAACAAGAAGAGACCTTGATCTGGTGGTTTAGGGCAGTACCTGCATTGTCCCAGTGGGAAGAAGAGAGATATCTAAGGCATAACAAAGAATACTGTTTGCTCAGAGGTGGTATTTTCCTACTCCCTGGAGCTATGCCAGGGAGACCTATATAAGATATGTATGCATGTTCTTTGATACAGTGGGCATCATGGGTATGAAAACTGTACAGGTAAAGTATGAAGTAAGATAGAAAGAGATTTTTTTCACGTTAATAGGAAAGTGAAGTCTTCAACTGCCTTTTGTTTCCCTAAGCACATGATCCTAGATGTGTCTCTAACTTCTTTTTTACATATTTATAGTGTAATTTCTTAGATTATTAATGCCATAACTATTACTCATGAAAAGTAGAGATGGAGAAATGCTGTGTACACTAGACCCCCACTTATTTGCGGTTCAGCTCTTTGTGGATTCAATCCTTCACTGTACATTTTTTAGTGAAAAGCAGGGTCTGGGCATGCGCAGAAAATGCCATGAAGATAGCTCGTGGATATGTAAATGAACTTGTGAATATGTAAATAATCCCCACCCATCACCCCACATCCCCTGACCGCTTGAGAGCATTCCTGGGGTGGTCACAGCAGTGGAAGCGGGGACCCCCCAGGGTGGCCACAGTGATGGAGAGCGAGTGTGCACCCAAATTAAAGCTCCCTTAAGGCAGCACTACTCTGTTTTTAATCCAGAAGATATGTTTGTGGCTGTGTCAGAAACATTTAAAACAATTGATACTGGTGAGGGAATATAAGACTACCTTGCCCTGGTGGGGGGAGCGCGGCTGGCTGGACAGAGGGGTGGGTGGGGAGGAGCACAGCTGTGGGTACTCCCCGTGTGGGGTGCCCCTGTCCTCCAACAAGTCCAAGTGCCAGGCGCCACCAGGGAGCGAGGGGTCAGAGCAGGGAAGGAAGCCAGGAGGAGGGAGCAGGGCAGCCCAGCAGCACTGCCAGGGGTGGGCGGAGGGTGGCACATCCTGGTCCCATCCTTTTCTGATGCCGTCCTGTCCCAGGGCTTGCCCCGCCATGGGCACTGGCCACAGGATGAACTGACACCTGCCCCAGGAGAGGCCACTGTGGCTGCAGCACCAGGGTCCCTGTTGCCGTGGTAACCTCAGCCCATGCACCATGTTTATCCAGTTGAGTTGACTTTAAAGACACACACACCCCGATAAGCCCAGGCTTGGTACAGCCACAAAAGGCAGGAATCCCGGGAGTCCCTGGATGGGATTGGGCAGAAGACATTCCCTTCGATCTCCGCGGGGCAGTCCTGGGAAGGCTGCACAGTGCTCTGGAGCTGAGGGGCAAGTGGTGACAGGTGGGGCTTAACCGCATATTCATGAGTTCATTATCTTCGTGGTTCATGGGATTCACAGAGGGGAGCCAAACCCGAAAACCCGTGAAACCTGGAGGATCACTGTAATAGCTTCCCTCTCTTATGCTGTATTTGTACACTATTGCAGAGAGGCTGAAATTTCTGAGTACTACGATACCCTGTTTCTGCCAGAGGCTAGAGCCCTTTACTGTTGTTGCCCCTATAGAACCTCTGTCAGCATATCAGCACAGCATTCTTAGATGGAGAATCACTGAATGGTTCAATGTAGTCCCATGTGTACATGCTACTCTGAAGCCAAATGCAATCCTGCCAAAAAGTTGGAAAACTTTTGGTCATTAGTTGAGAGGCTGTTCCACAGTGAGAAGTCAATGCCATCTGGTCAGTTTGATGGCTGGCTACAGTTCAGGGCTCTTTTAGACCATGTTCCACCTCTCTCTTCCTAATCCACTGTTTTAATTTCAAAAATAGATTATCAATAGAAGGAATTCCACTTCTCGTTCCTCCATGTCTCTGAAATAGTCTATAGTAAAATGGCCTCAGGGAAAGAAAAACACCAGACAGACGTTTCGGATCCCAAATAAATGGTTAAAGGTAGAAGTAATTTTCCCTGTTGCATAGAACATAGTCCTTGATGTGTCTTAGCATCAAGGCAGAGAGTCTGGAAAAAACTGATTCTCTGATAAAAATACATCAGTTGCACTGACAAGGCTATGTATGTATTTATAGATATACATATTTTTAAAAAATGGTTTGAATTGGAAGGCATCTTTGAAGATCACCTAGTCCAGTCCCCTGCCATGAGCAGTTAAATCTTTCACTGAATCAGGTTGCTCAAAGCCTAATCCAATCTGACCTTGAAAACTTCCAGTGATGGGATACACACAAGTTCTCTGTACAATCTCTTACAGTGTCTCACCACCCTTACAGTAAAGAATTTCTTCCTGTGTCCATTCCAAATCTACTCTCAGTTTAAAACTCTTGCCCCTTGTCTTGACACTACAGGTCTTGGTAAAAGGACTTTTTCCATCTTTCTTATAAGCCCTGTCATCCTGAAAGGCTGCTCTAAGGTCTCCTCAGAGTCTTTCCTTCTTCAGACCGGACAAGGCTCTCAGCCTTTGATCATAAGAGAGGTGCTTCAGTCGTGGACGATTTCTGTGGTCCAACTGGTCCATTTCTTTCCTATGCTGAGCACCTCAGAGTTGAATAATCTCCTTTTATGATCTGGTGACTCGCCAGGCTGATGATAAAAAGGCCGTGGATATTGTGTACTTGGACCTTAGCAAAGCCTTTGACACAGTTTCCCGTAATAAGCTTCAGGAGAAAGTCTTAGAGCATGGACTAGATAGAAGCATTTTATGTTGGCTTAGGAACTGGTTGAATGGATGAGCTCAGAGAGTGTTGGTGAATGGTGCCACATCCAGCTGGCAACCAGTCACCAGCGGAGTCCCACAGGGGTCAGTGTTAGGCCCGGCACTGTTAGACATCTTTATTGATGATATGGATGAGGGAATTGCGTCCATCATCAGCAAGCTTGCAGACGATACCAAGCTGGGGCAAATGTCAAGCTGCCGGAGGGTAGGAGGGCCCTTCAGAGGGACCTTGACAGACTAGAGAAATGGGCAGACTCCAACAGTATGAGATTTAATAAGTCTAAGTGCCGGGTTCTTCACTTTGGACATAACAACCCCATGCATCACAATCGGCTGGGGGATGAGTGGCTGGAGAGTGGTGAAGTGGAGAGGGGTTTAGGAGTAACGATGGACAGGAAACTCAATATGGGCCAGCAGTGTGCCCAGGTGGCCAAGAAGGCCAATGGCATCCTGGCCTGTATCAGGAATACTGTGGCCAGTCGACTAGGGAAGTTGTCCTTCCCCTGTACTCGGCGATGGTCAGACCACATCTTGAGTACTGTGTGCAGTTCTGGTCTCCCCAGTTTAAGAAGGATGTTGAGCTGCTTGAGAGGGTCCGTGGCATGTGTTATATAAGTATGTCTGAATATCTTTAGCTCTTATGCAAAATCTGTGAGCATACTGTGTATATATTCAAGGATAGGATATTTTGATCTTTTTTATAATCAAATAAAAGTTATGAAAATAAAAATCAAAGCCTGTTGACTGGATTTTAAGAGCTTTTTCAAATTTCACAGGAAAGACTCAGGTGAAGTACCTATACCCTCTTTTTCTCAAATTCATTTTAGTCACTTATGTTCAGTACATGTTGAACTTGTACTCTGACCAGAAGAAGAAATATATGACCTACTTATCTCTGAGAAATTAGTTGCTTAAATATGCCTTAACTTAATGCTTCTTTCATTAAATGCCTATTCTATAGCACATGCTGTAAAAACACTAAAGTGGGCGATATCTATTCCCTAAGGATCCTAAGCACACATACCCATAATTACAGTTGTATAAACAAAAGTGTCCCTCTTCAGCCTTCAAAAATCATTAGTGTGGATCTGTAAAATTGAGATCATATCAGGAACCTCAGCAACTGTAACAAATTTTTCAATGTTCTATTTGTCTTCTGGCTGTGAAACCTTGTCCTTATATTTTCTTTGGAGCCATATGGGCTGAAAACTTTGTAATGAAAGCAGGTTTGGAGGGTAATTGCCTTGCTACAGAAGTTTGGGACTTTACAAATTAGATACTGCTAGAGTAATGCTAAAATTCTGAACTTGGCCCTGTAGTGTACACAGTGATTCTGCACATCAATTAAAAATATTTTTCTTAAGAGTGGCAGATGGGAGGGAAGTAATGTAAACACTGTGTCTTGTCTTAGCTATGGCATCAGGATGATAGCGACTTCAGTGATAGGCCCATAATAAATCAATAAAGCAAAAATAACAAAAGCTAATATTTTACCATGAAAAGGGTAAACAGAAAATCAATCATCAAATGATGAATTCTGTGTCCAAAAGCCAGAGGTATTTTTTCACATACCACAAGAGAAAAGGCACTGCTTTTTGCTGTGCTTGACATGAGAGAACTTTCTGTTTAATGAGCAGCCAGTGGAAAATATCCTTCAAAATGTTTCTCTCTTCTCCTTCATGTACAACTTTTTTAGCATGCGAAAACAGATTACAGACATCATATATTTTAGTTATGTAGTTTCCTTTCCAGGAAACTCTACAGGTCAGCAGTGTGGATGAATGATGGGATGTAACCATGGGAAATGTTAAAGGCAGTATTTTTCAACTGAGCTTCACATAAAGTGAACATTTTTTTGGTCCATAAAATGTCTGGAAGAATTACATGAATTTGAACTACAAATTAGACCAATTACTATTATACTGTCCCTTTTGGCAAAGGCTGCTGCAGTAGAGTCAATTTGACCTGTTGCCCCCTGACCAAATAAACTGATAAGATGCCAGTCTTTGATTAATCTAGTTAGTTTTACATAATCTGGCATCTCAACAAGCCCAAACTAGTTACTCAAACCAGTCTTCAATGTAACATTCAAATGATCACTCTGTGGAGTCCCAGAGGTATTCATTACAGACAAAATTGCTCTTGTTGCCTTGCATACAAGCCGAGTTTTCAATGGGAAATGAAAGGCTGCCTGGAAAAATAGGCCACCTAATTAAGTTAAACTACTCTAGCATTTGGCTTGACATCTTCATTACTCAAAATTAAAAAGATGCTTCACTTGAGCACACAAGTTACTATTGTTTATGTTGTTTTCCTCTTAAATTGGCTTCTTACACAGAAGTCTGTTTTTCAGAATTATACCTTGTAATAGCTCACATATTTTTTGCAGTTTATAAAAATGTCTTAATAGGTGCTACACTACTGATAGTTGGTATGACATTAGTACGAGTGCGCTTATTACGGAGGTCTCAGCAGTGTTACTGTTTACATGACACTTTATTAATACAGGGCCAGATCCTGCCAGTTTTCCTTGTTTGAATGATCTGTACTTGTTCCTCTACTGAGCATTCCTTGGCCTTCTTAATATAAAATCCTGGGTCCAAAATCTAGGTGTCTGGGTCGGGGGAACCACTGGTAGGAATTGGGAGCTTTGGTATTCTCCAGCTTGCAGCTTTTCCTGGGATTGTCATGGGACTAAACAAACGTTACATCAGAACTGCAAAGAGTAGCCAGGACTCTGTTTTGATCTTCCTTTTCATCAAGTGGTCATTTTATATTAAATCTGAATTTCTTCTGGAAATTCCATCAGTCATTTAGGAGAGGTATAACACATGTAGGACCCGGTGTCCTTTTGAATACTGAGAAGCAGTCCATTATTCCTGAGCTTTTCTAAGCAAAGAGAAGATAAGGACAAGGAGGGAAAAGCCACAACCGAAAATAAAAGGATTCTTTGTCCCTCATCGTCTGCCCTAGGTACAACATTATTTCATGTTTTTGTGTATTTCTCAGAAAGGATCTGGAAACTTAGAATATTTGCCCCTTAAACAGATACACTTAAATGTACATCTATACTACTGCTATTTTAAGAGCATTTAAAAATGTAAACATGTGAAGAGCACACTGTCTTGATTGCTGGTTTAGAGTCTATGATGCTAATGAGGCTTCTGACAGGTTAAATGTGGTGTATCATCTATATTTTCAAGCAGCAGGATTTGTGAAGCTGTTACTCCTTTTTTTCAGTTAAATTCTGCTTATTAAATATGCATATTGCTAGTTTTATTACCCAGGGCTTTGTACTGAGCATATTTAGGTATGTTTTGCAGAGAGGATCTCTTAATAGTTTTTTTTTTATTTTTAATATGCTTTTTATCTCTTGTTGAAAAAGAATATTTAGCAAATGTAGTAACTAATTTATGAAAGTATGCCTTGTAGGGCAAACTTCAATGTAATACTGTATGTGATACTGCCTGTGTTCTAGTACAGACCAAAACCTATCAGATAGGATCCCAACTAACCTTAAGAATTCTAGCTTTCGCTAAAATATAGTAATAGTAGTGATAATAATAGTAATAGTCGTAGTAGTTTACTCCTATTATTTCAAAGAGAATCTTGTGGATATCCGTCTGTCTTTCCTCTTCTGTAAACAGCCTGAAGCAGTAGCTGTGAGGTGATGAAGCTGCTTTGCTTGTCTTTAGGAGGCAGTGGGGAGAAACCTATCACCATGCCAGTCTCCTCTTCCTTGCAGCATCCCCAAAGCAGTGGACAATCAGGAGCTGTGTTTGTGCAGAGGTCCTACTAAAGCACCCCCAGTGCAGCTCTTTGGAGGTTGCACTATTAGGGACTGTTGCACACTACGGGGGGAACAAGTCCCTTTCTTTTCAGGAGAGAACAGTGTCAAGGGTGTCAAACAATGACCAGGTTTGGGCCCCCACTGGGGACATGCTAAGGAGGGTGGAAGGCTGGCATAGGTGAGAGGGGCAAACTAAAGCTCCAGTATATTCCTATGGAATTTCTTTGGAAGTTGATCAGTAAATTCTGTAAAAGACTTGCACTTCTCTTTTAAATTTACTCAAATTTTCTAAAAGGAAAAGTGCACAGCTGAGTCTTTGTCTGAAGGGAAGTCTAAATGCTTCAATTACAGTATTGATGTTTGCAGAGCCCAGATCTTGTAACCTTTCCTAATATTTGTGCTTCTATTAATTTCATTTTTAAAATGTATTTCAATTTAAAACCTCCATTGAATACGCATTTCCCAGCAAACTGCCATAGTATATGCATAAAATTAATGTAATTAACAAAAAAACTCTCAGGAGTGAAATCTTAAAAAAAGTCTGACCTTTTGCATAATTTCTGTTAACTTTGAAAATTACAATTGTTTTAAATTAATAATACCATTATCAGCACATTCTCCTTCTTGAAAACAGAATTCATCTGATACTGGAAAATTAATGTTTTGCTGGGGGCTTTACCCTTTAACTAGTGTAAATTAGAGAAATTGATTAGCAAAATAGAAAAAAGTTATGCCTTCCCCTGAAATGCATTTTTGATAGATGTTGCTTGATATATTAGTATACTGTGTGTTTTAAAATGAATATGATTTATTGCTGTTGTCTACCATATGAAGAAACACAAAAAATTGTTTGCAGGATCATTGACTTGAACATATCAATGGCACTGTTGGACAATTCTTGCTGAGTGTTAAGATGATTTATGTAACAAACCAAAGGTTTCCACAGTAATGCATTATAGTCTCAAGCTATCAAGCTTTGTTCATACAGAGACAAAAGCAACTGAAAACCTCTTGCTTCTGAAGGTCCTCTCTCCACAAATTAGAGATAAGGTAGATTCTATTAAAACTCCTGGAAATATCTGCTGTCAAATATATTATCCTAACTTTCAAACGTGCGTAAGGTACGTTGCTTGTTTTCTGCTTCTAATGAGCTCATTGTTTTCACATTACTCTCGATTCGTAAGTATTTCGGTTATGTAACAATGTGTTCAATAATAGAAGATGAGACAGCCTGAAGCATCTATCTTTTAAAAACTGGCATCTTTCCACAGTTCAGATGCAGAAGCCTTGGTGCAAATGAAAAATTAAGACACGCTCTACATAGTTCGCAGTACCATTCATTTCATTTAAATTAACTATAGGCAAAGTCCCAATTTTTAGGGAACTGCTGCTAATACCAGATTCTGTTAAGTAAACTCATGGTGACTGATGCAATCATTAAGCATGTGAATTAGACTTACTTAATGTATGTTGTCTTCTGTGCAGTCATATAGTAACAGTTCTGTTCTTTTCATAGGGATTTATATTGGATGTTTGAAAGCTTGCTGCCTCTTGTGGTCAAACTATTTCAACCAGCTTCTTTGGTTTTCCTTCTCTGATTACTTTTTAAAGTTCTATTAAAATTATTTTGAAACATAAGTAAGTTTTGCTGGCCAATATGCAGTTATCACTGTAGAGTACTTACACAAAGGAGCTTTGTTTTTATTTTCCGGAAGCAGTTCCCTCATTTTTCTGACCAGTCATGTCATTGTTCAGGAACAAAAACTTGGTCTTGGGTTGGACATTGAATCACTATCACTTTATTCTGACAATATAAAATTACAGGCTAAAGTAGCATATAAAGTAGCTCTTGATCTCAGGGTGGGCATATCAGCCATCTGTTTTATGAAGGTTCCATCATTTGAAGCAGAAATGTTACAAATATTTAGCCAGAAACATAAAATATTGTCCTTTAGATTTGGGAACATTTGTACTTCGAAGAGCTTTTTCATAGCTTTGTGTATGTAGATAGCTCAACTTTAAGGATGCTCAGTTCTGAGGTTCCCACTGTGTAGCTTCCATCTGAAATATATCAAAATCCATTTAGAGTAAATACAGGTGCATTGAAAATACTCTTTATAATAAAAGAATTTAAAGCCTGTGTCTGCTCAGTGCTGTGCAGTTGCTGTAATGGTGTTAATTTGCAGAGGGCTTTTTCTCTGGAATGTGATAAAGGTCCAGGAAGTTCCCCTAAACTGAAGAGCTGAGAAACACCTCATCTACTCCCACAGTCAGGAGATGAAAGTGCAGCCACTGGCAAAGTTCCTAGTAGCTCTGTGGTAAAGGAAATAAAGCATTTACTGCTACTTCTCCCTTCACCCCCCCTCAAACTGAAAACATGAACTTGCTAATGTTTCTGTAACCATTAGAATAGAAGGGAGCTATTCTGTGTCTTTCTGAGTACAATCCTGCGGATAGTAAAACCACCAAATATGAAGAAGAAACACTTGGAGTGGGGAGAAAGACCCTAATCTTCCCCATCACCAAGAAGAACCTAACCATCTGAAGCTACAGGCCACCATTTATTATTAATACATATGAGCTATACTTATGAATTGTAATTGGATACATGGAGTATCCCTAATATCCGTAATGCTTTTGACAGTAGATAACTGCTTTCATTAGAAGTTCCAGTTTGTGTTGCAAGAAACGGTGCTTTAAGAAAGCCCTGGAGTTGGGACAGGATGATGACTGGCCTGGAAGGAGAGAGAGTTCTTCCTGGAGGGATAAACTCAGGCCCGCCCTTTTGCTGAAGTTCCTAAAACTTCCCTCTGGGGAAGAAGGTAACTATGACATTCCAGAAGATACTTCGGACAGCACTGAATCAGTTATATCAAGGGGACCCCAGATGGTTCCTCAAGTAGCCTTTCTGAATGACAAGGGGAGAGGTGGCAGGAAAGTAGGATAGGTGTTTGAAGCTTGTAGCTGCTGTTTACAGGACAAGCATATGTTCTGTTCCTCACTCCTTTTCTCCAGGCATGGTTGCAATGGCCTTGTTTTTGGGGTATGTTGGATTTGCTGCAAATGTGTCTAGGAATTTTGGTTTTTAATATGCCATTGTGTGAGCCATTACAAGTATCTGGGCTGTGCTATTGGACAAGGCAAACTGAAGTACCAGCAAATCACTATTGAAAGACCTACCCTGAGAAAGATATGTCTCTATGCATTACATGTATGGATACTAAGTATGGAAATATCAAATTCATTGATAGTTAGATGATGAGAGTGCTCTGCAGGTGTTTTCAAATATCTTTACACACCACTAGCATGTAGCTTGTCTTCTGTCTAGCTTTATTGAAATAGTTTATATATTTAAAAAAATAAAAAAAGATAATTCAATTAGCACTTGTATTAGATGTTGTGCTGTGTTATTTTTGCCTTTGCTATTTAATGCTACTACTTATTTAAGTGTAGTGGACAGTGATGTGAGGTAGACTCTTAACTGGTTAACAAGCAGCAACCATTGTTGGCAGGGTGTTTATTATTAATTATTATTAATTAGAGAGCAGCCGTTTATTTAAAATGCTTAACCTATATAATATATATAGTATTAGTATATACGTACAGATAACATAGATTGGATTGTGGAGTTTTATGCTCTTAGTGTTTTATACTTCTCTTTTAATAAGTGAAGCTAATGTGCTACTGGCAGTTCAACTGCTTCCATCATTGTTTAAGTATTACTAATTAAAGACACATTTGAAACACAACAAATCAAAAGCAAAACCTGGTGTATCTATATGTCACATGTAAAAAGGGGTGTACAAATAGACAGATTTGCTAAATGCCTTCCCATATTAGTGTGCAGGCACACCCAGCCTGTCAATATTTGGTTTAAGAATACATATTTACTTTCAGTGATGAATGTAAGTCTCATAGGATAGTGAGAGATTGAGAAGACAGGTATTATCACTTCTTTGTACCTGCAAAACAATGGGAGAGAAAGTGCGTTTGAGGCCATCGGACTGAGACAGTAGAAAAGACACTGTTGAACATAAATGTCCTCTTTTCACAGCTGATGAATCCCTCCTGGTAGCTGTAGGCTATGTGGTCCAGGGTCTCCAGGATTACATTTACCAAACCTAAGTGTAGTTGTGTGGGATAGTGCTGGTCCAGGAGAGCACTATGGGTGTTAACCCTTAGTTAATTTCTGTTCTTCACTGCCCTGTTATTGTGTCAAGTACGCCATGCCTGTAGCCACGCCCCCTCCCCTAATAAGGTCTGGAGGATGGTCCTGAGAGCGCAGCTCCTTCTGTAATGCCTCATTAAAGTGGAGGAAATGCTTTTTGCCACATCCCAGCTCCGGGAAGAGAGCTGCTATTCCGAGCACAGACACCGGCTGGGAGCCAGGAAGCTGACGCCCACCCCCGCCATGGGATCCTGTCACTGTCCTTTCCCTGCTGCATCTGTGCTTGGTTTTATTGGGGTTTCTGGTTGCTGCTGTATGTCTCTTGTGTTCAAATATGGCAGAGGCAACACGCCTCTCCAGAGCAGGACTCTGGGGGAGGCTTGGGAAATGAGTTCAATGCTGGCCGGGGGAGTGCCGGTGGGTATCGTGGCACTGTGTGACGGGAGCAACAGCTGAACAGGCTAGCACAGTCCATGCTGTTCAAAGGAGCTGCTTTGTTTGGGGTTTATTTTTCCAGGAATGTAACAGCCTCGACCAAAGCTTTTCTGGCAAGAGTGGTTGCGATCAAGCAGCTCTGATCTGGCTGCCCCGGGATGGGGCAGGCGGCTCCTGAGATGCGCAGGGCAGGGATGGATGGGAGCCGGCACAGCACCGGAGGACAGATGTGTCCTGCAACGGGAGCCCCCACAGCCCCACTTGTCACTGTGCCTGCTGCCCAACAGCAGCTCTCCCCTTCCCTCTCCTACCCTCCCTCTGCCCCTCCTCTGCCCCACACATCCTACAAGGGAACTTTTTATTTTGGGCAGTGAGGGGGGTTCCCATGCCAGCACTCTGACGTCAGAAGTCCGTGCTGCTAGCATTGGGACACACGGAGCTATGCCACCTGTGTTCCGCAGGTGCTGGCAGAGCTGAGACGCAGTGCCGAGTTGTTGGCTCCACTACTGTCCACCTGGGTTTAAATCTCCCATCCACCACCACCCTGAGGTTGGCATTGGCAGCAGCAACCATCCCCTGCCATCCCCCGGTTCTCAGCCGTGCTGTGCTGCTGTCCCAGAAGTGCCGGCATGGCCCCAGTCCCTTTGTGTCAGCAGTGCGACAGCAGTCCTGGCTTCACATAGATGGGACTGTCTCCCCTTTCTCCTAAACGGTGAGAATGAAGCATGTTCAGCAAGTCTGGTGGGTGGTGACAGCAGGGGGGACCAATTATATATTCATGAACTCATTATATATTCACGAGCTGATGGGTTCACAGTACATTCTGCACACACATTGAGGTCGCACTACCCACTGAAAAATCATCCATAACTATTCAGATCCAGCAAATTACAGATTGCCACTATGCGGAGGATCACTGTAGTTAGGGTATACATTGTCCCTAATGCTTTTATTTTGATTTATAAAGTTTATACATTGTTGTTGAGTAAATATGACAAGTTCTCTGCCATGGTTAAGATGCCTCTCCATCTAGTGAGAGTCTATTTTTACCATATTTACCTTTGGAGATGTTTCCATTGATGGCATCATGACTTCTAAGAGCAGGGACAAATGCAACTTAGGAAGGTCAGTAGATTCACACCAGGTTCCCATTAAGGACTGAGCAGGAGTAAGGGGGGAGAAAACTCCTGTGATGGAAGTGAGAAATACGTACAGCTAAAAAGCATGATTAGAATCAAAGTCCTTACGCATAATGATGATGATATCACTGTCAAATTTTTTCCTCTCCCAGTTCTGCTGTTTTCATTCTTTGGATTTTTATTTTGGCCTTTGAAGTTTAGCCTTCATGTTCTATTTCATACTAAGATACTTGGTTGTTGGGAAGCAAGCAAAGCAACCAAAATCATGGCAGTATGCATTAGAGTAGGTTTTTCTGTTCAGCAGCTCATTGAAAACATGTAACACTCTTTGTTCTTGGTCTGATTTAAGTTTATGTACACATGCTCATACAGAGGAGAGTAACCTCAGGCTTCGACAGGACATTATTACTATGATGACTAATGAACTCCCCCCTTTGTTTATAATTGAGCATTGATTCTTCCCTTATCTTTCTGCATGAATTCCTACACCGTACTGTCCTCCATTTGGAAACTCATGTTGGGGAAAACATTTTCTTCCAATAGCTGCTCTTCAAAATTATGCCCTCATATCCATTCTTCCTGATGATTTTCAGGAGCAGAATATAGTTAAATCGTTGCATTTCCAGAATTAACAAAAACAATGCTCAGAGCAGGACTGCTGTGCCACAGAGGAGCAGGAAGGGTGGAAGTGGTCTCTGTGCTATAAACCTCCTAACTCTGGGTATGGGATGTGCAAAGACTGATCACTTTACAAAGGAGTTGGCTGTTCTCAGAAATGCAGAGCAGCCTTTCAGGTTGAACCGCTGCAACTGATCCCTTTAACTCTTTATTTGGATCGAGTATCTAACTATGCTCACCTTTTTCTTTTAAGAAACATGAGCATACCCAGCTCTATCCTCCAAATGAGCCTACCTGCTGCACAAAGACTGTAGATAAATAATAGCAATTATCCATGTTGGTGCATTATTCTGACTTTGCCTGTGGGTTTTTCTTGGATCAAATTGAGTTGGATAACTTAATGGTAGCAGACAACAAAAGACAATACTGTTTTTTTGTGGAGTAACTAATTTAGATTACTGACAAAATGTATGAATAATTGAGTTTATAGATTAAGAAATAAAAAATAGGGGTTTTTAGACACCATAAATGTATAAACACAAAGTATATTCATATTAAATATGTGCTGTTTCTTTTTCTTTGTCACAGAATAAATGCCTAGTACTCCCGTAAGAATAAAAGTGGTATCTTTCTTCACTCATGTCATTCTTGGCCTAAGTAATAGGGAGTCTTATGAACCATTTTGTGCCAATATTAATTTTATAAATTTCATTCCCTTTTCCACAATTCCCATGAAACAGGTATTCAGCTAAATGAACACTCTTGGAAAATTTTAATAGGACCCTTGCAATCTGTTTGAGTTCACCTTTTTTTTTTTTTATTTCTTGTTGAAGCTGTGAAAGTATCAGAGATTCTTATCCATTAGAGGCAATTCTTCTTCCTTTCATAGTGCTGAAATTTCATTGCTGTAATATATGGGTCTTCAAAATATTCTCCGTGTTGAATTGTAGATGCTTAGAATACATGGGCTCTTTGTTTTATGTGACTTCTATTATTATTGACCAGTGCTATGATTTTCATAGAACTTTCCATTTGTTGTTTTTTTCCAGTCTTTTCCTGGCCCAAGTCTTGAAAGTGAAGATTTTAACATACCTCCTATAACTCCTCCATCATTGCCTGACCACTCCCTGGTGCACTTGAATGAGATAGAATCTGGGTACCACTCTCTGTGTCATCCCATGAACCACAATGGCCTCCTTCCATTCCACCCACAAAACATGGATCTGCCTGAAATTACAGTTTCCAACATGCTTGGCCAAGATGGAACACTGCTTTCCAATTCTCTCTCTGTGGTAAGCATTTTTAGTCTTTCCCTTCTGTTCTGCAAAAGTTGCAAAATTGTGGAAATACAGACCTGTTTGAAATCCTTCAAGGGGGCCAGCTCCTGCAGCACTCAAGTTTTGGAGCAAGCTGGCCTGACTCTGAGTGTTGCATTGCATTGCCTATGTCAAATCCTCCCACTGCCAGAGACGGGGTGGATTTTCATCTGAGTTCCTCAAAACCAGGATGTTACCCTTTGCTGCCTTGCATAGAGGTGTTCCTGCTTTACAGACGTGTAACTAGTGACAAAAAGATGCTCAAGGCTCTGACTTCCACTGGAGCAGGGCTTGGATCCAGATGGCTGCTGCTCTGTGTTTGTCTGACGAGGCTCTTTCCATTCTCATTTGCATGTGCTGAGAGATGTACAAAAATTTAATATCTCCTTTCTTGTTTACCGCACATTTGGAAAACAGCAAATGTTATTTCTGATTCTAGGCCAAATCTTATAGCCTTTTTACAGTTCCCAGTCCTTAGCCAGCCAGAATGTAATTGAAATGACTGGACGACTTGCTTATAAAGTCTGTCAGACAGACATTATAGTCATAATTTCGGGAAACTTAATATTATAAATCACTTCTTTGAATGTTAAATTGCTTGCAACAACTGCAGAGCTACTACTTTACATGTTGCACTTTCAAGTGGGCTCTACAAATAATTAGTGTACTTCTTGCATAGCAACTCCAGACAAGGTTATTTCACATTGATGTACAATTCTAAGTCACAGAATTAAAAGTACTATGGAAGAGGATGGAGCCTGGTATTGTGTGGGTCTCACTGCACTTAAAGCACTTGATAGTCTGCCCAGGAGCTGCACATCCCAACAGCCTAAATTAAGAATCTGCTGTTCATAGAGATAAGGGTTCTGGGCTTCTCACCAAAGGATCAGAGGTTTGTGTCCCAGCTGGGAGGTCCTGTGCTTAGGGACTGAGGCTGTTTAGGTTTCCAGCTTGCTACATTAGCTAAAAAGTATAAATCAGTGCTGGGAACCTGGGATCTGAGGCAGCACATGGAAGTTTGGGGACTGAGGAATCTAGACCCAGCTCCCCATCAACACTTCAGACACTTCAGACTATTAGCCTCAGAACCAGGGGCTATGGTAGGTGAAAGCTGTTTACAACAAAAACATCCTTTGTCACAGGGCTTCATTGCAACTTAATTAAAATAAAGCTGCCTTGATTTCCAGGAGTACTTCATTCCCTCTGAAGATGTCCAACAAGCTGTTGGAATTAGTCTTGGCTTCTTATGTGCTGCTTAGTTGTTATTGATTTACTAGGATGTTGCACGCTTGGTGTTTGGGTCAGAATCTGACCCCAGGGTTATATTCAGTAATGGGAGGAGTGGGGGAGAGGCAGGTCTTCATAAATACAAACACACTCTGTGGAAAGGTTCTGAATTTTACTTGTGTATCTACAAAGCTGATGGCATGCATTTAAAGAGCATGAGTGAAGTCCTGTGTAGGGTTCTGAGGTTCAGAGTTATGAAATTACTTGAAAAAGTGAGAGAAATACTTGATACTCCAGTCAAGACAGACAGTTTTTCATTGCACTGACCTCTTTTGAGCCATGGTTATGGCTCAAAAACTATGCATTCTTTTAAACTGTGATGTTCCACATTAACCTCTTGCAATAAACTCTGAACAAAAGGGCCTTTAAGAATATGTAGATCATCACAAAGAATTGCTGCATTGAGGGCAAATACAAAAAAAGCGGAACAATGTAACCAGATGATTTTGCTATTGGGATTTAGTGAAGATTAGAAAAAATGAATGTCGTATGTCAAGAAAATACCTGCTAAATTATGACAGTAATTTCTGAGGATTTGTTCAATAAATAAAGCATGATCTTTGAAGTATCATGGGGTAAGTCAACTGTTATGCCTGACTTGTGTGCCCTTTGCACACAAGAGGGCCTCTTACCTAGCAATAGTTTTAACGCAAGCTGGCTTGTCTGTGAAGGGTATTAAGCCACATCTCATGTTAGTACAACTGGTAGTTGTTAATTCTGTTATTCTGTACAGTTAAACATGGGCAGTTTGGTACCGTGAAAGAAATTAACTTGAGGGAAATAATTGAAGTAAACTTAAGTCTTCAGTGAATTCAATGACTTCTTCAGTGAATAGAAGTGCCCCATTGTTCTTTTGGCTTTCCATTGATGAAGAAAGAGTTTTGTAGAGTTAGCATTCTTTATTAGCTTTGAAGCTTTTCTTTATAATCCAGAACATTTTACACTCTTTCTTCAGTAGGACTCTTTTCTTGTGCTATTACTCATCTCTGAGTTTCCTTTTACTATCTCATCAAACTCTGACCCATTTAACATGTACTTGTCTAAATTGCTTCATATAGAATATGATGCATAAGTTTCTCCAATCTGTCTAAACCCTTGGTTCCATATAATTTCTAGTATAGCAAATACTGCTTAATGTATTTGGAAACCATGTATCTCAATTAATTTTTCAAGGCACTAATAAGTATTTTTGGAAAAATTATTCTTAGAAATGGGCCTGTTGGCCGTTGTCTATCCCTAATTAATTTCACATCTTCAGCAAATTTTACTTATGTTGGGACAAATTCATCTGCAGTGCAATATTCCTCTTGTTGAATTTGGTTATTTTTTTCTTTACTTTCGATATCTTAGCCAGTTTTTAACACATGTTGGTATTTTAGCAATAAAATACCTTGTTTTCTCTCTCTCTTAGAACTAGTGAGTGTTTTTTATCAGCAAAGCATTAATTGATGTGAGCCAAATGAGAGAGAGGAAACTCAATGATCTCAGAAAGAAAGATGGAAATAGTTTTTATAGTTCTATAGTATACCTTTTTTAATAGCATTTCTTTTTCAACTCAGCAATCAGGTGTTTTCAGATGAAGATTTCTGTGATTTTGGACGGATTGAAAATTGAGGATGTACCTTTCCTAAAACCCATTCAAATATAACTCCATTAGAAGTTCTGGTTTCATACTGTGCAGCACTCCCTCCAAGCTGCAGATGAAATCCCTTTGAGTAAGAATTGTAGCGTTTGCCCCAAGCTCTGTAAGAAGTCTCCTGGGTGGAACTGCTTAAACACACACAATAAGAGCCCACTACCCACTCAGTGAATTCATACTGGAGATCAGCTTCTTACAGACTTTTTTACACTGTGTGAATTCTTTCTCATACTTAAAATTGGAATTAGCCTTCTTTAAAGTTTTTTTGATTGATTGGACCTCCTATTGGACCTCCACTACTTAAAAACAAAACCAACCCCCCCAAAACCACTAAAATTTCTCCTTCTCGTTGTTCTGCTGTCAGTTCACATATTTACTTCTGTTTCTGTATTGCCATTTTCTTCTCAGGTGACATACAGATATATACACACACGCACATGCATGCTAATTTATACTGTGCTGTCACATACAGGTTTCTTTAGATGCTCATTATATCTGGATATGAGAGGTTCAAAAACCTACAGGATATGTGCAGAGTCTGAGACACAGTGGTATGAACACATGGTCCAGCCCCATTATTGGAGCTCTCTAAAGTCCTCCTGCAAAATGGACATGACTTCTAGTCCAGCTTCTTAATTGGATTCAGTTTGATATAGATAGAGCTGTTTGTTTAATGAAAATGTATTGATGATGCTGCAAACATGTTTGTCTGTTTCTAATGGAAGAGGGATCCCTTTCTGGTTTCCTACAGTTGAAGGTAACCCTGTGTGGGTTTGGTTCAGTTCCAGTTGGAGCTTGGACCTGCCAGCCCTTCTCTGTTGGCATGAGTTTTTCTGAAATATCCCAAGGATATTTCCACAGACTACAAGAAATACCCTTCTAATATTCGCAAACAAATACATGTATATACCACATCCCTACGAGAATGTATGTTTACCTGTGAAAATGTTTTTGGATGTGTTCTATAGAATTACTTCTTCTTTGGTGTGTTCAATTTATCAAAAAAAGTATTGACATTTTATCTTCTTTAGTACATATATCCTATAGATGGTTGCTTTTTTCTCCAAGAAACCAGGATTAAAAATCACAGTTCTGTTTTTTCATAGGAAGAGAAAAAAGACCCTATTTTTTGAGTGCTTTCATTTGTAATCTTGTGCTGATCTTTTTGAAAATATGGCTCATGATGGTATACTAGAGAAAATTTACAAGAAAGAAAGAAAAGAGATTTCAGTTTCTTGAAATACTTCAAATTTTTGGGTTTGAAGTTTAGCGTGAAAAAGACAATAAAATCAGGTTTATTTCCCAAATGCTCTACTTGTCCTGGCAACAAAAGCCAGCATAATTTATATACTTAGGTTTATTGTCACTTTTAGTATACAGTCAAGGCACACTTTGAATTCAAAGGCTACTGTACAACTGTTTTGACAACCACCACATCAGTAGGTAATGTGCAGGACATATGAAACTGAAGCAAAAATGTTTCTTTGGGACTCCAGGGAGTGCAGTACATCAAGGAATTCAGATATATTAGAGCAGCATGAATTTCTAATATGTTGCTCTTATGGAAAAGACCACTGGCATTTTGAATAATGCTGCTTTCAAAGCAGAGCAGAAAATGTGATTACAGACAATTTCATTGCTGTTTTTAAAATAAATATTTTCAAAATCTTGAGGTATTTTATTTCATGTAATGCATAAAATATGTAACAGTGGACTAGAGCTAAAGATCTTCTAGGACACAGAAGAGTAGATGATGTCAGCTATAATAATTCAGATGTGGAATAATAGAAGCATTAGTTTAAAATAAAATGCATGTCAGAAAGGCCCATGTCCTTATATAAAAAAAGGTAATAAAAAGCTACTTTTTTTTTTTTTTCACACTTGGACAGAAGAATAAAGGCAATGAATAATTATTTAATATTATGCCCCAATTCATCAAAACCTGGACAATTGCATTATACTTTTTAATGAATTATATTTTTTAGATATGCAACCCATGAGAGAGTAATATCTTACACAAAATGTGGCACTGCATAGCAGAGAAGAAAGCCAACAGCTACTTTTTTTTATTATTTTTCATCTCAGGTAGAATGAAGCTAGTATTTCTTATTCACAGGACAGTTGCTAATAAATCCAGTGGAGGAGATTGTTTGATTGTTTTTGTTGTATGTTGGATATTTAAGAGATTTCATTTTATTAGTTTCATGCATATTAAATTCCATATTCATGACTCATTTTGAGGCTGACCTATACAGTTGATTTTTTTCTTTTTTGTTTTCACCTTTAAACATAAGTGCAAACTACAGAGTCAAACAGACATTTTTATTTATTCTCTAACCTAAATGTTGAGATTTGAATCATGTTTGGATACTTTTTTGTAGCTTGTATTGCATGTCAGCAGTAGCTGATACTTTTTGTCTCTGGTGAATACTTCGCATTTGTGCCTCATTACCAGGCTCTGGTCTTGAGTTTACATCAAAATTTACTGTTGTGCTGCACAGACCTGCTGCTACCCCAAATTTTATTGCAGTGAGTTATTGCCATCAGAACCACCAAATCATAAAGGTAAGGTCATGGAACATCTTGTGTTAAAGTTTTTTCCCCCCTCTTATTAAGCAACTTTGTGTCCTTGCAGGATATCTTTGTTTTCCTTAAATAATTCAAGCAACCAACAACAAAAAAATCACTGTATTTTACAAGCTGAATTTTTTTCACTGAAACAAGTCTTGTGTGGAAAAAGGTTGCAATAGGTTACGTATATTTTGTCAAACAGCCTAACTATGGGGATATACAGCCAAATCAGCTGATGTCAGTCAGCATGACTTTATTGTCTCCAGTAGAATTATGATGATTTATTCAATCAAGGGCTCTGGGATAGCATGTTTATCTTTTCTTTCTTCTGATATCTGCTACAGTCTTTTGTTGTCAGAAAGACAACAGAAAAGATATGTATAGGAGCTGATTAAGATGTAATTTGATTAAGGTTTTACAAATATTACATATCTGAAAATTACATATCTGCTACTAGAAGACTCCTCACTCTGCTGCAAAAAAACATCTGATGTCTAGAAATTACAGACATATAAAATCAGATTGGAAAGAAAGCATGCATTTTTAACAGTGATAGAGATATGCCATTTAGCCGTTGTACTGTTAGAGGTGGTTGGTTCTCCGTACCTGAGGACTGAATTCAAATGGGGCATCTCCCAAAAAAGATGTGCTCTACATGGGACAGGACTAACAGACCCCACGCTACAGCAGGGGAACCAGAACCTTCCCATGGGCCACATTGTCCCTGGGGGTTCTCGTCAGTAAACATTAGTCCACACATACAGGGTAGGGAGAAAATTGCCGGTAGCACCTGTACAGTTTTTCCCTCCCAAGGGAACATCAGCAGAGTGGATGAAAGCATTTTGTGGCTGTAGAATTATGGACCCCACTTTCTTCTGGTCACCTAGGACAAGAATTGCTGTCAAAGTGTTCATGGCTAGAGTTTTTCATGAACTTGGCTTTTTTCCTGGTCTTAAAGTAGTATCTGGCAAAGTTATACTTTCAGTCTCTAAGTACTAAGACCTGACCTTAAAGATAAAGCAAGTAGACATTTGTACATTACTATAGGAAAATATTTGCAGACAAATTACCTCTTTTTAGAATAATTCTGGCTCTCATTTTTAAAACTGTCAACTAAGCTGTTGATTATTGTTGATAAACTGAAATACACTATTCTGTTTATTTGAGTGTGGTTGTTGAGACTCTTGTGTGGCTCACATTCTTAATAAATGCAGTAGGAAAACAACTCCAGTGTAATTTCAAGAAGAAATAACAAGGTGGCATATTTTAATTTTTGAAAACAGCCTTCTATAGAAAATGCTTTAGTGAATTTTTTTTCCCATTTTCTCATAGGAATTTGTTTGCTACACAAAAATTTAAGAAAAAGAAATAAGTATAGTTGTATTAATTACTGGTTTTTAGACTTTAACCAGATAAGCACAGGCTAAGGCATGATGAATGTCATGTGGAGAGAAAGTCTTCAGTTGTGGGTGGTAGATTATGCAACACCTCACATATGAAGTACTCATAGGAGTGATTAATGCATAAGCAGTATCATAACTGCAAGTGTCAAACAAAACAGATAATAGAGTGTGCAAATAGAGAAAACATAACTCATAAAATGTCAGAAATTCAGGGGTTTCAGATGCTTTTAACGTTGCATGTAGTTGTCAAGAACAGAATGATAATGAAAGAAAGATTTCTGAAGACTCAGACTTTGGCCGAAAAAAAAAAAATTAAAATCTTAGTGATCTAAGTCCTGTAGATGGAATAGAAGTGAAGTGTCTTTATTAAAAACTGTGAAAATTCTTTTGTGAAGACAAAAATAAAGGAGAAGCCCACAGTGCAGATGGAAGCGTAAGTTTTGTGCGTCAGGTGGAGCAGCCTCTACTTTCATCATTTTGATGTATATATTTGCATTCCTTGAAACTCAGGAACATAGGAGGAACTTTTTCACAGTGAGGGTGATCTCTCAGTGGAATGGGCTGCCCAAGGCGGTGGTGGAGTCACCATCCCTAGAGGTGTTCAGGAAAAGGTTGGATGCTGTATACTTCAGAAGCATGACCTAGATAATAGGATGGTGTGTTGGTAGCAGGATGACGACAGGTTATGTAACAGGTGATAGGTTGGACTTGATGATCTCTATGGTCTTTTCCAATCTTATTGATTTTGTGATTCTGTGGTTCTGTGAAACTTGAAAGCAACTGAGAAGATTGCACATCCTTTGGGAGTTTGTACGGCATTCATCATCTCATCCCATTTTGTTCAAGAGTAGAAAGATACCTTGCGTAGACGAAAGCAGTCTCACTATGTATTGTCTTAGCTCAAGGTGCCATGTACAGGCTGGAAGTTCAGCTGTGCTGCATGACTGTGCTGAAGGCTGGGACACCAGCAGCCCAGAACTTCGTGCTGGTGTCAACTGCTAGAGCAGTGAGTGAATTCTCCTCAAGTCTTGCATATGTAGAGTTGTAGATGTTCAGCAAAGTTTTTTAGTTCTTTTGAGAGAAAAAACCCATTCTTGAGTTGCTTGATTTTTCTAAGTTGAAGGAATTTAAATGGTCCATTTCATAGTCTCACAGGTTTTTTATCTGAATGAGCTACTGTGTTAACCAGTGACTTTTTGCAGAAGGAAGGGAACAAAAAAAATCTTTCTGGTAGTGTTTTGAGATTTGGAGAAATAATCAGAAGTAAAAAGTAACTATTTCTTTCTTATTTTTATCCCTTTTCTTTTCAGAAGGCAATTAAAAAATACTTAGAATGTTAGGTTGTTTACTCCTCCCTGGTTTTTTCAATAGGCTAAAGATGCATTTTAGATTGATGTTTGCCTCTGTTCTCCCTTCTCACCTCCCCTTCATTTTTACAAAGTCTGTACAGAGGCACTATGTAAACACCATGTTTGGATTCCCTAGGCACAGCATGTAAATCCTTAATTTCCACTGCTAGCATGAGTGTACTTCAGCCAAATCCATGCAATTTAGGATCTCTCACTCACACACCTTTGAACTGTACTTCCAGCATGATGTGCATGCTTTTGCCTGTATATTTGAACAATGAAGATATCAAAATGAATGTTCTTCATTCATTTTCTGTGCATATCACAGATGAATGCAGTTACAAAAAAGGACTTAACCTATACAGTGGCAGCAAGAAGCATTATGGGGTGAGGAAGACCTCTAAGGCATGCTCATACATATCTTTCAGCCACAAAACCACAGAAATTAACTTTCTTTATCTAAAATTAGGCGCACAAAGGAATTGCACTTTGTCTGCCATATTATCAGGGTGTTCCTAACCTTCCTATTTCAGTCAACATGTGGGGACAGAAAAGAAACAACGGAGATGTTACAAGTGGTAGTGTGGCACTCTGTTCCTACCCTGGCCTGGAGCTGATGTGGACTGCAGTGGTCAGAGTACATGAATACATATACAAATATACCCGGATACACATATACACATCTATATGAATATACATTTATATATACACACCTATATATGTATATATCTAAGTATGTATCACACTGTTAATCACGGAAGCCCTCTGCTGGAAAGGGAATATACGAGAGAGGGTGTAGCGTCCGCAGTATTCCCCTTCTTCCCAAATTGTGGATCGACATGGCTGTTAAAGAGAGACTGAAACTAGAGCCAAATTATTGAAGTAGTTGCAACACGTTTAAGTAACATACCATGCATGGCTGCATTATATACAGTTTTTACCAAGTCCATGGGTTATAAGTAAAGTTGCAACGTCTAACAGTAACTTTAATAATAGGTACTTTTGCTTACTGGGTTAACAAAGGAAGTAGCATCGATGCTAAAGTGAGACATGGCATACCTATTGAGTAACATGATGAAGCTCCTCCATATCCCATGACAGTAAAGATACTGAGCTACATCAATAGCCTTCACTTCAACTTTACAAAAATGATCTAAACTGGAAAAAAAAAATTAAATTAGGTGTTCTGGTCCTTTAACAAAAAAGAGCCCTGTGCATGGAGTATTTACAGGATCAGGCCCTTGATGAGAATGCAACACTTTTTTACTTGGAGATGGGACTTCCTTCTAATACACTTTGAGATTACCTTCATTCACACATAAAGAATTTCAGAGATTAACTCAGTAGCTAAGCTTCAATTTCCTACATATGCCCTAATACTCAAGTGTGAGATCTCAGTTTAATGAATTTTATTACACCCTCTTTTCTTATGAAGTAGCATAAAAAGTGTTTAGTGCAATAGGCTTAGTTCTGATCTGGATATTAAGTGCAGCTTAAATTGCCTGACAGAAAGTATACAGTGTAAAATAACCACTGGCAAAACTTTTAAAAGGGTGAGTTTGGGGGTTGTTTTGTTAAAAAAAAAAAGAAGAAGAAACACAAACCACAGCATTTGCAAAATAATACTAGTGACATTCTGTTCTGCAGTGCCTTTCTTGTTTCTTGAAGTGCTTTGCAGTCACTAATTAGCTAAGAAGGTAACAGTACAGATAAGTGTTTGCAATATCAGTCCCTCCTATAGGTTGAGTACTATATATACAAAGACAGATGAGTCTCAAGTTGAAAAAGGTTGAAAAAAACAGATCTAAAAGGAAGGGGGAGAAGATGACTTTACATACTGGGACCCATAATAATGAAAATATTACAAGGAGCTGATTTCATGTCCGATGGTCAGCAACATGAAGGTGGTCAGCAGTGTGGTGAGAGTCAGCTTTCAATATTAGAACTAGCAGATGTCCTTAAATGGCAGGAATTAACTGCTTTGTGTTACACATGCCATATAAAGCTATTATGGTGTCATGAAGCAGTGTTTTAAGGTTAATTATAATGCATTAAATGATAGCTGAAACATTTAAGCTCTCAAACAACCTGGAAGTGATACAGTCACCTTATTTAAGAGCCATGGAAAAGATGTGAGGATTGTTTTGCTTGTCCTTGAAATGCAGTCAGCTCTAGGTGGAAGTGAAGTATTTGTGCCACTGCCCCAGACTCCCAGTCCCAGACCTTACAGGCTGGTTCCATAGTACACGTGTTTCTTCTCATTTGTCACCTGCTTTTGTGAATGCAGGGAGGGGAAAGCTCACAATAGGGAAGTTCTCTGCCCAGGGCTGGGCCTGTGTAATTTTAATTGTGGCGGGTATTGTTGCACTGACGTCAGTGTTTGTGGCCTCTGCCTCTGAACTACATTTTAGGAGCTCTGTGAGTGGCCAAAAGCTTTATTGGGATTTTCAGAAATATTCTGGCCTAATGTTGGTCCTGTCCTATTCTAACAGGGGCTTTCTCAGAGTTTCAAGAGAAACTGAGATAGCCCTATCATAGGTGCTTTCATTTGTTTGTAAATTGCAAGAATTTAGATTTTAGATTTTATGTATCAGATTAAGGGTGTGTGAACAAAATTGAATGTCAATAATGATCCATACCCTGCCATTATAATTCTGAAATTGTTTTCTTTGTAACATGTGGAAAACGAAGGCAAGCTGTAACAAGATTGAAGAGAAGAAATATAATTTAACGTGCTGTTTTAAAACTATTTTTATTGTTTTGATTATCATATAGTTAAAGACAGTATAGCAAAGCTGCACTGCAGGAGAAAGTTGTATGAGTAATCTGATCTCTTGGATATACTGGCTCAGTGCAGCTTTAATGTTGTGTTACTTACTGAATTACAGAAATTGGTCTGGAGATGACTGTAATGTCCCTCCTTTAATGTAGTCTAAGAGAGGATTTTGAAAGGTCATCTCTCTGAAAACAGGATACTCCGTAGGTTTGTAATTTCTGATAGATGTTTGTCTAACTTATTTTTTAGAGAATCCATCTAGACTCTTCGTGCAAGCTTTCGGTACAGGTCCTTGCCCTTAAAATTTCACCGTTGTGTACATAAAACCTAGCTGGCAGTGGAGGTTCATGAAGACTATTTAATATTTTCAGTTGTCTGTTATTTATTTTTAAGACGTGCTTATATGTATGTATATATTCATATTTATTAAATGTGTATTTAGCTAAGAATACATGATAGGTAATAGATGTTGATGGAACAGCTAGGAAATAAATAATCAAGAGGATGTATATTGACTCAGACTGTTTTGGTTCATAGCTGACTTGACCATTTAAGAAACAGTAGAAAAATAATCGGCTTTTCCCAAATCTTATTAGCATATAATCATGATCCAGACTCTATTAGCCCACAAACTACGCTGAGCAAAATAACTCTTCTTGAAGGTTCTGCTATATTGTGTTATTTTATAAAATTGTTTATGTGCATATATTAAATATTTACTTATCATCATCCATTACTTAGAAAGTTAGGCTGAAGGAAGAGATGTTTATGATAACTCAGGGATGTCACTGCAAGTAATGGGATAAAAATAAGCAACGGGTGAAGGTTGGGGAAAAAAACCTTGTGATGGCATCCAAATGGTCTGCCAGGTAGTGTTAAAGCGCTGGAACATGTACAAGTGGGAAAATCCTGTGCTGTCTGAGAGATGAGTCGGATGATTTAATAGACCTTTCTTTGAGATGTAATTTCTATAACTGGTTGATACATATACTAGTGTTCAGACATTTGGACTCATTTCTTGTTTGTCTGGCAAATTGTTTCTTGTGAAAGGTTATAAATTACAAGAAATAGACTTTGTAGAAGATAAGATACATGATATACTTGGAAAGAGTTTCTCAGCTGATATTCAAGACATTAATGCCAAAACAGAAAAACTCAATAGAGTCCTAATCCCATGGCTTTGCTTGAGTGCGCTGCTAGGAAGGTGCACTGCCATAAATAATATTTACATTGAATAGAGTCTTCCGTATTCCAACAACAACTTGGGATAGAAAAGATAAAACAGAGAAACAAGTGTTACTTGCTTAGAAGCTTTTCCTTCTGATTTTGCAACAAAAAATTCACTGGTAGGGAGGGAGGAAGGGAGATGGAAAGAAGGGAAAGCAAGCATTTATAAAAATGTTGTTGTAGTTATAATTAGATCCATTTTAGAACCAAAAGTTTTATGCAGAAACTGACAGAAGGATACACAATAATTATAGTTTGCTGACAAGCTGAATAGAGTTTCCTTTTTTTATCTTATGGTTTTAGGAAACCAAACTGTAAATAAATATGCAGTTTGACAGATTGTAATTGCAATCAGCAAGGCATCTTTCCATTTAATCAGATAGTGTTATTAAAATGGGGTTACAATTAAACATTTTATAGTGTGACATAGAATTCTATTAAAATTCTCTAGCAAACAGTAATTTGCATCTGATGCTTCTGCAACCCATTTCCATTTGCAGAAACATTATTGATTATGGCCTTCCAGTGGTTAATTCTCAGTTTGCTGGTTTTTTCCTACTTTCATACATGATATCAAGTATCCTCTTTTTTTCACTTCACAATGAAGCTTCAAACATTAGTTTTCCATTATTTTACTATATTACTTCTTACCCTTGTTAAAACTGCATCACATTGACCAAAGCAGGTTTGCACAAGAGGCAGTGTGGAATTACCTAAATGTTAATTGTCTTAACTTGAATAGTTGTGGTTTTGGTCAACTGTAAATATGTATCTGATTGACAGCTGTTTCAAGGGAAAGTAATACGGCTTTTGAAAGGTATACATAGCATTCATTATATTGGTGCGCCTCAGATATTATTCCAATTTAGATGACACAAAGCCTTGGGTTTTCCCCTTACATTCTGTAGATGTGATCTGTGATTCCAAGAAATGTAACAAAATGTTTTTCTGGAAGTCTTTGAAGCATGGCCACTACAATTCTGTATCTGTTATTCCAAGGTGGAAATTCACGATTTGTTTTCACAGTTTTTATAAACTAAGTAGGAGAATATGAACTCAGAAGGGATTCAACCTTCTAAGACTTTTTCAGGTAACTTCTCTGTGGGATCACCACTCTCTAAGAAGTAGAAAACAGCAAGGAGAACTATTGAGCCATTCTTCAGGTGTATGCAAACCCCATGAATGAAACTCTGAAGAGCAAATTTTGGAGCATAGGGTGGAAGTCTTTGAAAATCAGACAGTGAAGCTACTGCTCCTGGATGAGCTCAGAGAGTGTTGGTGAATGGTGCCACATCCAGCTGGCAACTTCTCACTAGCGGAGTCCCACAGGGATCAGTGTTAGGCCCGGCACTGTTCAACATCTTTATTGACAATATGGATGAGGGAATTGAGTCCATCATCAGGAAGCTTGCAGATGATACCAAGCTGGGGGCAAATGTGGATCTGCCGGAGGGTAGGAGGGCCCTTCAGAGGGANAAAGTCAAACCTTGCAAAAGGTTTGACTTTGCTCTTCCTTTCCAAGATCAAAACAAACAGGTCTGTAGGGTTTCTCTGACTGTCCTTCCTGCACAACACAAGGGTACTGCCCATGCAATTTCAAGATGAGAGTGAGGTCACCAGCCTCTGGTAAGAGAGTGCTGTTAATGGTTGGGAAGATGGAAGAGAACTTATGATAATGACAAGCCCACATATGTAAATGGAAAAGTGATGTTAACAGGAGCATAGGAAAAAAAGATGTAAGCACATTCTCTCCAAAGTTAATGGTATTTTTTTCTAAAATAGATGAAACATATACCTGAGTCTAATGATCAAAACAAGGAAAAAGTCATATACATCTGACCTGCATATAGTGGCCTTTTTAAAGAGCACATCATATGGTGTACACACGTATGAAAGAGAAGATAATCAGCTTGAGAAATGAAGCTTGATCCCAAAGAACCAGGCCCATTTTAGGATTTTGTAGTGCTATCTATCATTGACAATATCTGAGCACTTTGTCTTACCTTATAGTATCTTTGATATTTATTTGAAAAATACAGATCTAATTGTGAAATTGTATTCATGTTAGGCCCCCTTGACTGGGTTAAGGAAGTATTTCTCAAGAGGAGAAAAGGCCCAAGCCAACAAGGTGGCAAACGTATATAATATTAGACATTTGCATTCAGCTAAAAACCTAAACTTAAGTTGTTTTAATAATACAGAGAGAGATGCATGATCTAGCACACATGTATCTGTCTTTAAGTGTCACATATTTTAAAAAGATGGAAGTTACACAGGATATCTGGTTTCTTCATTGTGGGGTTTTTTTTTGCATTTTCAATTATATACCATTTATTCACATTCCACTGTGTGTTAAAATAAAGCCTAGTTGATTACTTTCAATTTGTGCCATAGGATTTTGTCATTGTTGCTGAAAATTTCAAGATATTTTACTCCAGATTCAGTCTTCCCCCTCACCCCCTCAGATTTATTTACTACCTTTAGAAGTAGAAAAGTCCAATTTCAATCATGTTAGAAATAGCTCATTTTAGACAAGTACGTGCTGCTCTGCTTACAAAACATATATGAGTGGAATATGCAATTACCACAACTCAGTTTCCTGCCACAGAAACATTTCAGCATTATAGCATTACAGAAATAGAATGACATGCATAATGAAAGATTTCAAGATTCACCCAAGGCATTTATTCTCTTCACCTTAATGTTCTCAGCAGTAGCAGAGTATCCATTAAAAGGTACGATGAATTATGGTTGCTTAGCAACCATGGGGTGCTTGTAACAGCACCAAAGAATGAAATGGCTGGTTGATAAAATGAATTTTCTCTGAGCATTAGCCTGTTGAAACTGCCTTTTCTTGTGGAACATAAAGTGCATTTATTTGTCTCATGCATTTTTTATTAGAAAATTATTTGAGTTCCAGGGACTTGAATCGTTTTGCTACAGGAGATATTTGATTTTAATGTGTTCTACTAAAATAAGTAATAAAAGACATTTTCTTCAAAGTAAAGACACCAAGCAAACCTAGGTAGCTCCTTTTGAAGTTGGGAATAAAATCTTATATAAGGAATGTCATTGCTCATTTCTAATTAAGAATGACATTAGCTAGAACTTAAACTTCAATTTTACCTTTGAAGGAAAGTTTGAGACAGTTAGCCAATATTCTGTGAATAAAAGGAGAAGTTTGGAATCGGTCTCATGGGTTCATCATGAGTGAAATAAGCTTTCCTTCTCTCTTCCTAGAGGTATGGTAGCCATATCTTGGAGAAGGTCAGAATTGGTTGCACATTCATACCTAGCATTCACTTCTTGTTTCTGTGCTAAAAATGTGTTTGTTGTAGGCTTCCATCCAACTGTGTGGAGATATTTCTTTTTCCACTGAGACTCTCTGGGCATTCAACAGCAGTCAGAGTTGGATGAGCATTTTTGGCAGGAAAGGTTTCTGTCAGAAAATAGCAGAGAAGTGAAACTAGAGTGGAGACAAGGGGAATATATCAGTTATTAATCTTTTATTGCCAATATTTTCTGAGAATCAAGTCTATATGGTCAGGACATGAGACAAGGGAGATCAAAAGAGAATGAGACCTGCCAGTTCTAGAATATCCAAAACATATATCTGGATCTATGAGACCAAATCTTAGGCTTCTGCATAGCATTATTTAGACCAATAACTTAAGTTTTTGTTTTTGTAACCCATAAGAATGCCCAAATTATTAGTTTTTAATTAATAGTCTTTCAGTATTTGTTGTGAGACTCAAGACAGTGTGGTAATTGCTCTTATATAATTTAATAAAGATCTTGTGAAAGGCTCCAGATTTTACTTTACTGTTGAAAATAGCTCTATTGACTCCCACGTGAACACCTTGCTGGGAAGCGACTGTAACCCTGCTGCTGCATGGTGAATCAGTAGGTCACAGTCTGCTGAGGGTGTCCTGGGCTCTGTGGGAGTCACTGTTGACTTTTCTGGCAACCCACACGTGTCTGTGTGGGTGCAGATTGCACAGTGAGTCTGACTGGCAGCTGAGGGGAATGGCTGGGAAGCCAGGTGTGTGGAGAAGTCCTTCCTGTCTTAGAAGTGTATCTCAAATTCTGGACTGAAACTAGAGTGAGAAAGCTATTCTAAAATTCAGAATGAAACACGGTGACTCATTTATGTCCTACCCTACCTGTCAGGAAAGAATCAGAGTAAGACAACATTAAAAAAACTGAAGTGTCTTGCAGTGAGCTGCCTTGTCATGGAAATTTTTGACCTGTATTTCTGTCTCCAGACAGATTCTGGTGATGCTGCTGAGAGTACTGCTATCAACAGCACTTGGGAAAGTACGGAACTATTGCAGTTAACATGATAGCAAATGTTGCCAGCCTAACAGAAAACAGATTTTAATTACATTGACAACATGGCAACATTTTTTACAGAGCATTTTTTACTGTGAATGAAATGCCTTGGGAGAAACATAACTAAAGGCAATGATAACCTTTTCAGACTAAAATATAATTCTGCTCAAGTGAAAATGAAAGGAAACTGATATTAAGCAGTAAGATTTTACCTTTTTATAGTATGGGCTAGTAATCGAACATTAAAAGTGAAACTCGGGTCATCTACAAAGGTGCAAATTAAAATTCCAGAGAGAGAGCCTGACTGATTTGTTTAACAAAGAGTTTAATACAGCAGAATCCCACTTGAACATAAAACTATTACATTCACAATAATCCTGTCTAGCTGTTGGGAGATCCAAATTAAAACTCTCACTGATATTTGCTTAAATCTCATAAATTGCACAGAATTAGAGCATACTGAAGTTGTGTATTTACTGTGGTCTTACTGTCTAATGGGTTTTTAACAACTTAAAATGATGACTGAAAATATGTATTTTCCCCTCAGATGATTCAAATAGTGTATATTTTATTCCTTTATTATAATTTCGTACCCACTTGTTTATTGACTTACTAGTGTCAATGTGACAATGCCGTATTGAATGCAGACTAAATGTTCCATTTAAACAGATAATTTATTTTATTAGTATTAAGGTGTTATGAGGAGATTATTCAGTTGAAGTTAGTGGATTAATAATGCTACTTCTCAAGGAGATATTTTCATGCTCATTTACTATGTTCCATTGTTTCCATTCATATGTGTAGAAGAACAGATGTCTGTTTCTTTTCCACTTGTGATTCCTATAATTTAGTGTCAATATTGCTTACTGTGTTCTGTTCCACTACTCAGTATCCTCCAGAGGATTTAATTATGGAATTTTTTGTATAAAAATCTCTAAATTGTATGAACACATGAAATTCATAGCAGTTTAGAAAAGGAACTATAGTCCTGCAGAACATCTCAAATGAATGGCAAGTACATGTATTACAGAATTAGGGTATGTGACCTCTTTTCTTCAGACCAGCTGCAGTGACATATTCAAGACTTTTAGGTTAGGTGGGCAAGTAGAGGTTTTAAATTTGTTCTTCTTTGTAAGATTCCTCACATTTTATTTAGGGCACATTGCAGATATTAACTTAAATAAAAAATGAATAAATCAGGAGTGATAAAATGTGATAAATTGGTAACTGAGGTTACCAATTAGCCAATTAGCCACTACTTTTGCGAGGTTTTGATAGTATGTTAAACCTAATCTTGTCATTCGTAGTGCAGTCTTTTCTTTTGTGAGACTGATCTAATAAAACAAGAATAGGCGCACACCCACCTTGAAGTAATCATTATTCCTGCTTTGTAGAAAAAGGTAGAGTTCCAGGTCTGCAGTTCTTGCTCACAGCTACATTACATAAGGAATTAGATTAGTGTAATTTATGGAAATGTACAGTTGTGCCAGCTGGAGAACATAGAGTCAATCCTGTCTGATGTTGCACATCAGCAGGAATTATCGAACAAAGAACTAACCACCGTTGCAAAGCTCCAGTTGCTATAAAGCAATGAGCAAAATTAAGGAAGTATAGAACACTTATTTTATGAAATGCCCAGACATAAATAGTACCTAAAAAGGATTGAAAGTATATATTTATGTGTGAAGATAGCAGTAGCAACAGAACTGTTGTAGTGCTTTGGTTGTGGCCCTCTTCCAAAAGAACTTGTTTTATCAGAGCAACATGACTAATGCGCATTTCCATGAACGTAATAAAAATGGGGTGTGATTTGACCAAGTGCACTGACATAACTACTGCATACATTTATGTGAATCTGTCAAATGTGAAGCATGTTGCATAAGAGCACTCTATTTCTTACAGCTGGCTGAATAAATAATGCACATAAGCCTCCTCAGAAACAAAGTCAATAACGAGCTGTCTGGTTACATGTACTTGTATATGACTTCTGGTTAAGTCAAAAGCCCCAGATATGATATACAGAGCTCTGGAATATGGTGTGGTTTTGAGATACTCTCTGGGGAACCTTTATCTGCATATAGGGTCTTTTTTAATATGTGACAGTTTTATACCAAGGATAATGATCTTTATATAATAAGTAATCTAAATACAGTCAAACTCATCATGAGTGAACATGGTTTATTTGGTTGAACTGTTTCATAGATCAAATTTCTTTTATTTCAATTTTCTTTTCATAGTTCAAATTCTTTTAGGAGTTGCATTAAAATGGATATTTTTCCTGTTTTCTGGCATATAATATATCTATGGATAAAAGTGGAAGGCAGATCACTCTGGGTGTTTTGTTGACACATGCTACAGTCTATTGGGAATGTCACAGCTGGGAAAATCACCTTGTGATATTATTTTCCCTTTGCACAAACATGCCAAGTAATGCTGCATTGTTGCATTACTATTCAGGGTAGTGATCCTCTGCTCGGTAGAGAGTACTTTTGGTATCTAATACCTTTTTATTATTCTTACTAGTAAATGAAGAATCCCTGGAAATATCTATTCAGTTCAATTTTGAGGCACATATATGCTGATTATGGGTGTTAATACCTTCAGTCTTTGTCCAAGAGAACTTTTTCTCCTATCATCTTTACAATTGCTATTTAGGTTTATGCTGAGTCCTTTAAATATTGGCCAAAAAGACTAGTTTTAATTTAGTCATCAGAAGGAGACATATGGTAGGTAAAAATGTGTTAACAAAATCTCACGCCTGGTACAGAGTATGAATTAAAAACTGATATATTGGCCAGCAGCAGAAGCACAGAAAAAACTGTCCATGTCAAGTTTTAAACAGCAGCTACACCAAAACACAGAAAGTAGCTGTGCATGACATAAGCTTAATGTCCATTTATCTGTGAGATATTTCATTTTAAAAATAGGGATGGATTTTCATTTTTCAGCTTAGTATCAGTCTGCATATGTTGTGGCTCTTTTGTGCATATAATAAGAATTATTTTTGTAATATTTTTAGTTGCCCAAGGAGTTACATTTAGGCATTTTAGGCAATTAGATTATCATCCAGCTACTAGGAAATGTAAATCATAGTATTCAACTGTACCTGTTCAGGTACATGCATAGTAGGAGTAACAGTCAAACACAAATTTACAGGTTTAGTGATAGAACTGAATTCTGCCTTCATATTGACATTACAGTCAACAATGCATGCACATATCTGAGAGGAGATATGGTTCCTTGAGTGCTAATAGAGAAGATCAAATGAAAATCTGTCACTTCCAGTTAAAAATGGAAAAAAATAATTAAGAGCATTTGGTGCTAATATGAAAATGGAAATATGAGGTCTTTCATGCTTGAGTTCCCACTCCAAAAACTTCAGATTTCCAAGCATATGCAGTCTTTGAAGCCACTTTTAGTTGAAAAGCCATGTTAAGACGTTTCCAGAACAGATATACAGTAATATGTACCTCGAATATCACGGTGGTTCGGTTCTGAGACCTCCCATGCGAAATGTGAAAATACATATAGAAATGCGGTCCACCCACAGCTCCACCCCATCAACCCTGGTCTGACACCTGCCCATCCCAGGGCAGGGGCACTCCAGGTGCCGTGCCTGCCTCCCCCGGCCGTGCTGGGAGCGTTGGGCCGCATTCCCTGCCCCACCCTATGCCGCCACGCCGGGAGAGGTGGGAGCAACACCGTGGACATATCCTAGGAGGAAACCCACAAAGGAGTGAGAAGTATTACTGTATATCTCCATCTTTAGCCCTACTAATTACTGCACTAAGTACAGAATGGGGACACGATGTCTCTGGTGAGCTGCTGAAGGATCCTTCAGAGATTTTCTCAGGCTTCCATACCCTTTCTGTGGAATTCACATAGTTCTTCTGACAGGGCAGTCACAGTCCAGACAACAGACAGGTTAAAGTGACTGATGAAAGAAGAGATCAAATTAAAGATTTAATGACTGAAATCCACTTTAGTGTAGTGGTGAGTGTCCCTGTCTCTCATGCAGGAGTCTGGGGGTTCAATTCCCACCAGAGAGGCAGTAGTGCTGTTTAAGAATTGGACTCCATGATCCTTGTGGGTCCCTTCTGTAGGAGTTGATCAGAAGAAGAGTATTGTCTCAACATTGTTATCAGGGACTTGGACAAGAGTTGCAGCATGTTGCTGCTCCCTGGACTGTGACTGGAGTGTGGTTCCTATGGAAACCAAGGCACAGGTGCCCCAGAACAATGAGCGGTGTGGTGCCCAGGTGCTGCACCCTTCTCTGATATGGGGGGATGGAACACCACATTCTGTACCTATTCTCCAAGAATCAAGGAACCGTACAAACCGCTGTCCAGAAAAGATGGATTTGTTACGAAACACACCTACTGGCAATAGGCCACTCGCTTCTGGCCTTGACCACGCCTTGAACACTCCTCTTTGGGCAATGGGCCACTTGCTTTTGGCCTTGACCACGCCTTGGACACTGCTTGCATGGCAGGGAAAGGCCCAGCTTGGCAAAACAACCATGGGGGGGGCAAGGTGTACAAAAGCCCCCTAGCAATGAAACTTCAGAAGCTTCTCCCACCCTGCTTGATGACGTTTCTATGAGAGACGCCTTTGAGGATTCGTTGTGGTGGTAGCTATCAAATTTTTTTTCTCTCTCTTTTCTCTTTACTTTCACCCTTTCATCTATCACATTGCCGCTTTACGGGCACTTAATAAAGTTTCACTGTTTGATCAAAGCTAAACCCTCTCTCGGAATTTTGTTTTGCACTCTGAGATCCTGCAAATGAACCATCATGCATCCAGCCTAGCTGACTGGACCGTAACACCTTCCAACTCAGAATATTCTGTGACTATCAGAGAAAGCTACTACTAGATCTTCTAGGTCATGAATCGAACCCCATTAAAATATTTAGAAAGGCTTTGAATGCTTCTGATGGACTTTGGGAAGGACCTTTGTTGGGCATAGAAGTGTTCTTATCTTGGTTTTTACACTTGCTTGAGAAATTTCTCTCTGTGCTTCTGTTTCTTTGTCTGAAATGGGGGAACAGATGTTTATCTGTGGTTTAGTACGTGTTTAGAGGGTACTGTAAAATAGAGTGGTGGGATTAAAAATGTATGTATTAAAAATGTATGTAAAAAGTATTTTGTACTTTAAAATCATGTATTATGGAGCCCTTGTACAAATAAATTATCTGCTTTACCTTTCTTATTGTGAAGTTAATGCATTTTCTTAACCTTATACCTGTTTGTTTTGTTAGAGAAAGGAGAAGCTATTATGCTTCTGTATTTTTCCTCAGTGCAGAATTTGAGTTGAAGGCTTACATTTATTGTGCCTGAGTAGGGGGGAAAGCCCCACACCACCAAACAATACAGATATTATAAAAAAACCCCTTCATATGTTTGTGTCGGTCTCTGCTTCCTAGGTCTTAATTGAGGATTTCTCATCTACATTCATTGCCAGTTTTTCCACAGCAGGTTGAGATAAATGTTTTTTATTACCCAACAATTGTAGGTACATATTCCACTTGGAGGAGATGGTGCTAAATGTCTGTGTTTAGATAGACAGAGTATACAGAGCCAACATTTCCCCCTATGTAAAGAATGGGCTACATGTAAAAGCATGCAAGACCTTGTGCTATGTCTTTGTGGATCTGTGCAATGCTATGGCCTGGTGTATGCCTACACACTTCTGCTTGTGAGTCATCCCTCCTTTCCCTAGGCTCGATGTGGCATCTGTAGGAGTGCTGACTTGGGACAGCACCAAAATCCATCCTCCTGGTTTCTGGGATGGTTCAAGAAAAGGGGTTACAGGTTTATATGTAGTACCAGCACAAAGGAGCACATGATAGTCAAAGCTTCCTGGAAAATGTGCTCATGAGAGAGATGCTTCAAACTGCTTCATGAAGGAGAATAGCATAGTGGTGGCCTGGAGGGTAGCACTCTGTGCAGCTTGAGGGCTGTCCAAAATCTGTTCTGCAATGCTGAGACTCATTTCTGATGACAAGACATGTTGTGTTGGAGTATCTTTTTACATAACTCATCATACTTATGTTCACAGGTTCACAGGTTATTCCGAGTTGGAAGGGACCCTCAGGATCATCTAGTCCAACTCCCAAGCAAACGCCCATCCAGGGATCGAACCCACAAGTGTGGAACCACAAACACCACGCTCCTTCCAGCCAAGCCTCCCATCACCTAGGCCATGTCACTGAGTTTCTCATCCAATCTTTTCTTAAACACCTCCAGGGATGGTGACTCCACCACCTCCCTGGGCAGACCATTCCACTGAGATCACTCTCTCTGTGAAAAAGCTCTTCCTAACATCCAGTCTAAACCTCCCCTGGATCAGCATGTTGCTGGAGGTCTGGAGAAATCCATTGCATTTCATTAGTCTCGGTGGCCCTCATTTTAGATTTTTTCAGGATGGTAGCATTTCCATGTACTCCAGAAAAGTGCAATAAGGAGCATGCATCAGGTGTTGTCCTTCTTTGATTTAGCTTTATTAAAATTTTAATAACCCAAGTTTTATGATGGATAAGGATGGACAGGCATTTAATCTCTTTGCTTCCTTTAGCTGAAGAGTTTTCAACCTCAGTCCAAGTGGAAAGTTTCTTTTGCTAGTATTGCATCTGTATAGCATTGTATCCGGATGCAGCACAGAGTTAGGCAAATTCTGGATAGTGTCCCTGCCAGACAGACTGATGTGATTTGCACTACTTTGGTTGTCCTAAAGGTAACCTGGCCAGGAAGTTGTGTGACATGTCTTGAATGGGTGAAAATTCCCATTACGTGCTATTTAGCTTGTGTTGACCACTAGTAGTTAGTTCTGTTCTATGTCAATTTATGGCTTATCAAGTATTAAAAGTACTGTCTTGACTTAGAATAGTTCAAAGGTTCTTTGCGAGATGCAATTTCATAGTAACATAAAAGACCTTTTCCAAAACATACACATCAGCTGTATCCAACTAGAACAACATAAACATTTTCTACTAGTATTTCTAATAGAGATCTTGTCATTTTTAGAATTTTAAAGCATATTTTCATCACTTTTTGAAGACTTCTTTGTTGTCAGAGCGATGTTTTAATTCGACCCATCCATGTTGGCTGATCTGAGAGCTCCATTTTGTGCAAAATGGCATTTTTAACTTGCCATTAAACCCCCCTCTAACCTTTTGTAAGTTTAACTAGATGCTCACCATGCTCTTTCTGCATTCAGAGGAACCAGTCATCCTCCTGTGGGGGGTTTCTTACAAATTAAAGAAAGAAGAGGTGGCCTGTAGAGATTCCACAACAATAAATACAAGAGAAATTAGCTAACGTTTGTACTGTTAACTGTACTATTCAAAGCCAGATTACCTTGTTCTTTTGTTTGCAGGCGTTCTTATTTCCAAGTACTTCTACCTCTAATGAGGAAAGCCAAATTAGTTAGACAGAGGCACAACTTCTATTTCAGACTGAAAACACAAAATTAAGCTTGTAAACCTACAGACTTGGTCTTTTGAATATCTGACCCTAAATGTTTCATGGCCCTTATGCAATGCACATTTATAATTGAATTTCAGAGAGAGGATAACTTGTTATTTTGTTGTCTTCTGTAGAGTTCATAATAATTCTTATCATATATTTCCAGAAGACGTTATTTTATTTTATTCTTGGCATTACAGACAAGCCTTTAATGTATTTAATCTTGAAGGGCTCCTTGTGTAAGAGCTACTTGCTCAAGCAAGAACTGTTCAGATGGGTAAAGACAAATCACTTGGGGCTTATTTGTGACATTTAAGCACAATACTGTGCAAGAAGAAGAAAATGGGAAGGAAGAATAGCTGTGTAGTGGTGCTGGTCCTAGCAGCTTACAGTGCACTCCTTGAAGTCTTTTTATGGAAACACAGAGGCATGGTGGTCATGCTGGACCCCGTAACATTTATGTCTGCCTGGGTGCTGTCTTCACTAGCCAGCACCTAGGTCAAAGGAGCAATGTGGCCACCTGAGCCACTTCCAACCCATCTTTGTCATTCTGTGCATGGCCCCAAAGGGAAAGAGAGCAATGCCTGTGCCCCCCTAAATGATGGGACTGGGATCCTTCCTTTCACTGTATGGTTGTGAAACTTTACGTATACAGTTGGGTCTCCTATATCGCGGACCCACGATCTTAATCGAGGTCCCCGAAGCCCTACTTCTGCGTTGAATGGCAGCCACGCTGCCGCCCGGGAAGCTGCCACCCGTGCCACCCCAGTGGTGGCGGCAGGTTGCGCATGCACAGTTGCGTAAACGAGCCTCCTTCATCGCTGAAAAATCATGCCGCTAAGATCTGAAGCCACAATATGGGGGTCCGAAGTGCAAGAGGCCTGACTGTACCTCTCATGCTCTGTGACCATGCAATCCTCACAGGAGGCAGCAATGACAAAGAGCACAGAGTACCAGGCTTGGGCAGCTCCTTGTGGATGTCTTTGTGTATCTCTCAGTGGAATGGGCTGCCCAAAGAGGTGGTGGAGTCACCGTCCCTAGAGGTCTTTAAGAAAAGGTTGGATGATGTACTTGGTGGCATGACCTAGATATTAGGGTAGTGTGTTATAGGTAGGATGGTGTGTTGGTAGCAGGATGGCAACAGGTTAGGTAACAGGCTTGGCTAGGTTAGGTAATAGGTGATAGGTTGGACTCGCAGCAATGACAAAGAGCACAGAGTACCAGGCTTGGGGAGCTCCTGTGATTCTGTGATTCTGTGATATGCCAAGGAGGGGGTCTGGCACCCTGTTTAACACAGGGAGCCTTTAGGACTGCTGCAATAATGTTGCAGAAGAGTGACTGAGACAGAATGTTAAAATCAATATGAAGTTTGCTGAATATCATGAATAAACTGTTCAGTGTTCAATGGATATTAATTAAAAGCGTATGTGAAAGTAAAAACATTCTGTAGCTGCATATCGATAGGTCTGAGCTGCAGTTAAGCTGCTTAAGTAGTAACTAGCAGTGGTGTATATAATATGCTAAAAGATTTGCATAACATAAACATTCTGAGTATCAAGTTGTGGCTCATATACTTCTTGTGATTCTATCATTACTAATCGTATGGCTTAGCGCTGCACGCCTGACAAGCTACTTATACATTATAATAAACTGTTATTACACAGGCACCCGTGCAGAGTAACCACAGTTACACACACGGTACACTTCTTTTGGTTAAAGTAAACACAAATATAATCATTGGGGTCAGTACTGGGGCTTTGTAGGTTGAGAATTTGCTTCCAGTTGGGAATAAAAGGAATGCATCTAGCAGTTCAAAGTAAAATTCACTCACCCTTTTATGAAGATTGAAACATGCTATTAAAGTAAATTATTACAGGGATTTGTTTTATTTTTGTCTTTGTGATATGATTACTTTGAGTCATCACCATTTTTGTTAGAGAACCTGATAAAAAAATCTTTAGTACCAGCCTCCTCATCTCAGAGTAGCTTGACAGTCCATTCTAATGCATTTTAACCAACTTATTAATCATTTTCTGGAGGCTAATGATTTATTACTGCTGTAATGAACTTCAGAGGCATCAATACATTAGTATCCACTTTGAAAAAAAGCCATTGTCAAGTCCTATTGGAAAGATGATCGGTTTACTATTGTTATTAATGACCCCGATCAACTCTTTGAATCTATGGATAACCCGATTAGATGACAGAGGTCTTCCATTTGGGAAAAAATCAATGCATATGTAAAATAAAATTATGTGGCTTTCTGGACCTATGTGCCTGTGTTCCAGTGCCTGTGGTCCTGTTGTCTGCAATGATTCAGAACTACTTGTAATTTCACTAAAGCTTGGGTGATTTAGGAGTAGGAATCCCTGGAAGTTCCAAATTAGGCAGTGTTGCAGTTTTAGGAGGGACTGCCTCTTGCTTTTGTACCTAAACATCCTCCAGATGTGGATATATGCTGACTAGTTAATAGACATGCGATTTCAAAATTGGAATTCTTATTGCTGTGTCCTTTTATTTTATTTCTGTCATGGAAGGAGTCTGTAATACAGGAATGCAACAAACTGTACCAAGTACTGGTTCTCAAGTTTCTGAAGTATAGTGTTTATTCCCTTTCTTTTTGAAATAGAAAATAGACCTCAGTGTCTTGACCAAAATAGTAATTACCATGTTAGGTTTTTTCCCAGTGTTCAGAGATGTCAGAAATTTGACCTTTGAGGCTTTTAAATCTGACCTTACTGCTTCTTTCCATTCATTAAGCTACAACCTTTGCTCTCTTGTCATAAAAGATAAATGAAGATTCACACAATCATTATTTAAGAGAAGATTTATTGTTTACATTCATGTAGATTAAGTAGAAGCAAACCAATTATTTATTGTGCCAATCATGTCTTCTTGAACTTTAAGTTAGTTATCACAGTTCTGTAATTACCATTTCCAAATGCTCATTGCAAACTCAAAGCATAAATAGTTTTAAATGTCTTTGAGGATGTGGTTCTATATGAATAAGTGGAAGATTGTTTCTAAACTCTCATGTAATGATCTAGAGGAGGACATTAAATTTCAAAATCAGATAGCCAAAATACAGTCTTCATACACATAACATTGTCTTTAAATGATTCTTTTGCTCAGTGTTTTCTATTCTGAGAGCAAATAATAGGATTTCTGTTGCCACAGAAGCACATTTGTTGACAGAAAAATTAAAAATCAAAGAAAGTTTATCAACTTGGAAGTTGTTCAAAATCATCTTTTTGCTCATATAGTCTTTGAAGAAATGTACAGGCAAGACTATACTGGCGAGCATTTGTACAGCAAGGTAGAAACTTGGGGTTTGTGACTGGGCTTGGTTTTGTTTTCAGTTTTGTTAATGTATCAATCTGAAAGGAATTTGCTTGAAATTCCGTGTTTAATTCTAAATTATAACTAAAACTGTGGATTCACAAAATGACAGGAGGAAAAGATACAAGAAAACCCTCCAGCATATGTGTGCTACTGCATCCCCTGAGATTTGGCTGAATCCAGCATAAATGTTTTTTCATATATCTCAAAGGGACAGTATATTGCACCCCCAGGAACAATCACCTTTCTCCTCGCTTCAGGCATGACAGTGCCAGAGGCAGACATAGTACTTCTGGAGATGTGTGAAGTCTCTTACTCTTCCACCATTTATTTCGACCATGACCTATAGTTGCCTACTTCACTGTGAAGCTCCCTGGTAATGAGAATGCAGTTTCACTTCTAGCATCTGAAGTTTGCTGTAATGTGCTAGTGTAAAATGTGTGTGAAGCACAACCTTCCAACGAATCAGGAAAATCAGCTTTTGACATAAAAGACAGTGAGAAGTGAGAATAGTCCTCCTTTTAAACAGAATTCTAGAGATGGGCACCAGTGGTGGCAGCTTGGAATCCAAAATAGGAGGCTTCATTTTGCATAATATGTGTTTTTAAACTATTATTAAACTTAGCCAAAGCCATGTGTAACACATGCAAATCAATGTGCATGTTTAAATGTGAGGTATGTTGGGGGATCATCCTGATATGTTGTAGCATAACCATTCATACATTTGTGATCCTGACTTTTTGAGGCCTTGAGAGCCAAAGTGTAGCTTAGCTCCTTGATTTATATGAGATTCAGTGAGGCTTTGCTTCTTAAGCATGTCAGATGAGATCAAGCTTTGCAAATGCTTACAACTAGCCAGACCTGCCATCTCAGAGCTGCATAACCCAAATTATAACCCAAAGCCATGTGTCATGTATCCACACCTCTGAGAAAGACACATGGATAGATCATTCAGGTCAGCCTACACACTGCAATTTGGGAGGAACAAATTAGGTAACAGTAGGATAGCAATTAGATATAGCTGCTTCATTCAGCAGTTTTTAGAAGGCTAAGTAGCATGGCACTCATTTCAGTGAACATCTGCTACATAAATTAAATAGTTTTCAGGAGTTATCATGGAAATTGAAAGCTGTGTTCTAATTTCACTTATTGTATTTATCGTTATTCCTACTGTGAGAGAAAAACTATACAAAATTCCTCTCTTTAAAATATGCAATTATAGCATACCTGCTGAATACTTCAGTAAAGTCAAGATTTAATTTTGTAATCAAACATTTTATTAAACTTATTATTATTTCTTATATTTAGAATGGGATACAGAATATAGAAGGTATGGGATATAGAATTTAGAATGGGATGTTGAATTTTCTGTCATCTATCCATCACTATATGGTGTTCTAAACATAACTTGTTTTTAAATATTCTCTTGTATTCATGGTCTTCATAATTTAGTTACATTAATTATTGTTGCAAGAATTGAATTCTTATAATGTAGATCTAAGGTACTTTTTTTGTTCTGCTTCTTTAAGAAATGCATTTATTTCTGTGTGTGGGAGAGTGCTTTGCATTTCTTAAATAGTTATGAAAATTAGATGTCCACATAGTATGCAAATCACTTATTAAGGCTGGTATTTCTAAATACACAGGGAAACTATAGCCCTGGTTTAGATCCTGTCAATGTCAAAAAAAAGAAAAAGAAAAAGAAAAAGAAAAAAAAGCTATTTTTTCTGTCCCTGAGTCAGAATCCATATGCTAAAAACCATAACAGGCTATTCTAAAGAACCATTCTCAGATGCAGGGCTACCTGATTTTATCTCTTTACAGATTCTGTAAGTTCCTGCCAGAGGAAGGGGAGGATTTCCTGTTGTACTTTCTACAATATTAATTAAAACATTTGGATTTCCTAGAGGTGGTAACAGGAAGATGTCTCTTGTTAAATTATTGACAGTAAAACCAGAACTTTTTCTTTAAAGTGAGTAAAGATTTTCACAGTAGTTGCCAGCTACAATGGTCCAGTCAGACTTTAAAGATTATCACAAGTGACAACCACTGAGTAAGTGTAGAAATTACATATAACTCTACAATAAATTGGTGTTCTGATGATTCAGAATTTTAATCTACATATTCAAAAATTTCAGTCTTAGAATACTGCCATGATATTAATATTAATACATAAATAGCATGGAATGAGGTGTAGGGGGGGAAAGGGTTAAAAGAACATAATTAGAAAATGAGATACAGCTGACAAACGTGGCTTTTATGTTGGCACAACTACTCGCCTAGATTTCAATTGGGGAAATGAAAATTGTGCAATCAATTTTAGCACCTTGTAGTGTTCTTTTTTGCCCTTTGAGCATGCTTATTTTTGCTAGTCCTGAAATGACAGAATTAATTACAAGCTGAAAAACTTGAGCGTCACATTGATACAATTCAAAAGTTCTTCTAACATTACTTACTTACTTTACTAACTTTTTATGCAAATATGTCAAGATTAGTTCATTATAAATCTTCTATTATCTTTTTTTTAGAAAAATTGTAGATTAAGGACAGCATTTTGGATGCAAGGACAGAAAATGGCCTTAAGCTACGCTTAAGGAGAGGTTTAGACTGGATGTTAGGAAGAGCTTTTTCACAGAGAGAGTGATCCCTCAGTGGAATGGTCTGCCCAGGGAGGTGGTGGAGTCAACATCCCTGGAGGTTCACAGGTTATTCTGAGATGGAAGGGACCCTCAGGATCATCTAGTCCAACTCCCAAGCGCACGCCCATCCAGAGATCAGGCCCACAAGCGTGGAACCACGGGCACCACGGTCCATCCATCCAAGCCTCCCACCATCTAGACCATGTCACTGAGCTCCTCATCGAGTCTTCTCTTAAACACCTCCACGTTGCATATTGAAAATAGGAGAAGGAATAATTGAAGGAACTTGACCTAGTTGCCTTCCTCCTATCCTCCTCTTTCAAAATGAAATGTACAAAAAGGCAAATACATATGATGAAGTTGAATTTTGGGGTTGTTTGGGTTTTTTTCTCTTTTTTCCCCTTTCGATATGCTTTTAATTTTCTTATTTCACTACCTGCTCATGCATCCTTCATCATTCCTTCATTAGTTATTAGTATTCATTAGTCCTGAGATCTATGTACTAAACTTGGGAAGGTAATTATGAAAATTGCCCATGCAAATTGGGTAAAGGCACACATAAATTATCCGTTAGAGGCTTAGCTAGTAGTTTGCCTCCATATTTACCTGAATTGCATTCATAATTGCAGTAATTATGTGAACAGTCATGGATGCAGTTTTGCACACGCAGCGATTACATTTTAAAGTTTCTTCCTGAAGTGACTAAAATCATTATTTTGCTGAGCGAAGTGGGAGACAATAAGGTGCTTACATACAAAATCCATGATTACTAGTAGAGGATGACCCTATTCTAGGGTATAAATAAAACTTAAAAGAATTGTAGTAATGCTATGTAAAGTTGCACATGGTTGAATGGTATGCTGGTGTGAAGAGCTTGCCTAGCATGAAGGAAGTCTGAGGCATGCGAGCAAGACAAAAGAGTGCAGATATGTTTTTGTGTTATTTGGGATGTTCCTCTGTCATGTCATTTTGAGATTATGTAAATCCTAATCTTTCTAAAGGTTAACTATTCTCTCCCATAGCATCTGAGTACTTGTCTGGGCAGGGTAGCTTCCAGGCTTACCTTCTGATAGTGAAAAAGTATGGCATGAAAATCACACCTTAGATTTGGGTGCATTTTATTCAATTACATTAATCTGAATTGCATCTGTTAATAATTGAAAATTAGGCCCGCTCTGTCTGTCAACAGAGCTGAAGTGTGGGCAGCATAAGAGTTTGAGTGCTCACAAACCTGGGAAATGTGTTTTGCGTTGTATGAATATTATTGCTTATCATCATGTTTCACTTCAGATAACAGTATATTAGATAGTCCAAGTAGCAGTAAGTTAGATAGCCCCAAATATAAATTAGGAGTATATTAATAGTACTAAATCCTCATCCAAGAAGAAAGGGTCCCTTCAGAGGGACCTTGACAGACTGGAGAGATGGGCTGATTCTAAAAGTATGAGATTTAACAAGTCTAAGTGCCAGGTCCTTCACTTTGAACTAAACAATTCCATGCATTGCTATTGGCTGGGGGATGAGTGGCTGGACAGTGGTCAAGCAGAGAGGTATTTGGGAGTAGTGGTAGACCGGAAAACAAATATGAGCCTGCAGTGTGCCCAGGTGGCTAAGAGGGCCAGTGGCATCCTGGCCTGTATCAGGAATAGTGTGGTCAGTAGGACCAGGAAAGTTATTCTTGCCTTATACTCAGCGCTGGTCAGACCACATCTTGAGTACTGTGTCCAGTTCTGGTGTCCCCAGTTTAAGAAAGATGTTGAACTGCTTGAGAGGGTCCAGAGAAGGGCGACAAGTGTGGTGAAAGGACTGGAGAACAAACCCTGTGGGGAGTGACTGTGGGAGCTGGGGTTGTTCAGTCTGGAGAAGAGGAGGCTCAGGGGTGACCTGATTACTGTTTACAACTACCTGAAAGGAGGTTGTAGCCAGATGGGTGTGGGTCTCTTCTCTCAGGCTACCAGTGACAGAACAAGAGGACACAGTCTTAAGCTAGGCCAGGGGAGGTTTAGACTAGATATTAGGAAGAACTTTATCACAGAAAGAGTGATTTCTCAGTGGAATGGACTGCCCAAGAAGGTGGTGGCATTGAAGTCCCTGGAGGTGTTTAAGAAAAGATTGGATGATGTACTTAGTGACATAATTTAGATAATGTTGTGTTAGGTAATAGGTTGGCAATAGGTTAGTAATAGGTTGGACTCGGTCTGTATGGTCTCTATGGAACCTTCTAAGTTCTGTGATTCTATGATTCTGTGAAACCATCCTGGAGAACTTCAGATTCTCTTTAAAGTGATGCAACTATTCATCTGGACTAAAGCACTTCAACATTTTGATGAGTTTGTGAGGCTATGCTGAGAAAACCCCAGGGCCATGTTCCCTATGTATCCATCTCTTTCTTCACCATGAAGACATTTCCAAAGCTTGTAAGTTCTTGTATTTCAGGGTTGTGTTCTTAAATGTCCTGAGCTCATGTTCTATAAATATCTTTATTCACTGTTTTCTCCCTTGTAGATAGCAATTGGTTCATCTTCTACATAGTTGAAAATAAAATGATTGAGATTTTTCCTGTTTCAGAATTACAATATTGGATTTGGCAAGCTGCAGTGGGTAATTACACTGGAGATGTTAAATAGGTTTTAGAGACAAAATTGTAAATAATACAATACAGAGGAATGATGGACTTATTAGCATATCATTAAATTGCTTTTTCCCTGAGACCCTAGCATATTTTTCATAGCTTACAAAAAGTGTCTTGCCTAGCAGTAACACATGTGCTTAACATTTACAAAACCCACAATACTTGACAATGGCATTAGGTTTATATTGCAGGGAAAATTATGACAATATAGCTACAAATATCAGTAGGTTTTTCACTAGATAACAAGATCATACATAGGGAAAACAATCTTTTCTAAGTTAAACATTTTGCAGACCTTTTGTTTCAACTTCCATTAGTTCTGTCACTCACCCTGAGAATTTACAGGGCTGCAACATAGCAACAGAAAGATTTGGTAAAGGATTCTTACACTAATGTAATTTAAACCATCCAACTCATTCGTCTAAATTACTTTTTTTGTTAGGATTTTGTATTCAATGAAAAGTAGTCATGTGGAATATGGTGTGGTTTTTTTCAAGGCTACTGGTGTCAGCCAGAAAAAATATGATCTTCTTTCTCAAGCAAAATTAACTAAGGGTAGAAATTCACAAAATGCACAAACAAAACCTGGATGACTTTGGTTTTCAAGTGAACAATGAATAATGTGCAGTCATAATTCTGTGCAATTTAGTACCAGGTAGCAGGGAGTTTCAGGAAGTTTTGTGTGGTTTAATACAACTGTTGTGTATGGGAATGTAAGACCTAGCACAGCACCACTATTCCCATCTAAGACTGAAACGGCTGGCAAAATACTTTGCTTAAACAGAGGTGGTATTTATCAATGGACCTTCAGGGCACTGAGCCAGCTGAGTCTCCCTAATCCAGCCATGGCTAAACTTACTCATGTTCAGATTTGCTTATGATTAATTCCATAGAAGATTTGGTGCAGTCACAATGCTGCTTGTAAACCACAGCCCCATATAGGACCCTATGGCTCAGGGAAATAATTTCAAGGATGTTCCACACCACAGTGCCCAAGAGGAATAATGTCGACAATTGCAAGCTCTGTCTGCCTGTGTGACCTCAGTTCCAAAGATCCAACTTTGTATCACATTGGAATGGAAACAAGATCCATTAAATGTTTGTGCAGAACAGGTGGAAATCTCATAAGCCTAATGATGAGGTAGTGAGATGACTGGAGCACATAACAGGTTTTAGCAGGTTTTAGTAGTTCCTCTGCCTTCTGGGTGACGCAAATTTTCATTTGAGGTACTTCTTGCCTTTTATTTATGTCTAGTCCCTAAACAGGTAGACAACACTGGAAAGACATCCTCTCCTCCCTTGCAAAAACCTTTCTCAGTGAAGCAGCGTACTTAGATTAAATCTCATTAACAATATTTCAAAAATCTCTTGTTCTATCTGATCTGCTTTGAGAGCTAATTGGCATTTCTTGGGACTGATACAGTTTAGAGTTAGGAGACACAAGACACCCCAATATTGCACCAACTTTTCAGGTGTCACATCTGGCTTAATGTGATTACCTAACCAGAAAGAATTTTCCGACTCCTGCCACATGGACATTCTCTGTACTTAGATAAATCTCCTGTTGTTGAGCCTGAGGAATCTGGCTTTTCAGATAAGATATTAGACACAATGTGCAGCAGAACCTTCCTTGGGTTAGGCAAATGGGACAGTTATCAAGATAAAGAGGAGCTGCAACAGGCACAGAAGGGTACAGGTTAGCTGGACATGGATTTGTGTGTCACATTTAAACACCTTTTGACTTTATGTGGAATATTTCATAGGTTTTATTCCCGAACTTGCCAGCTAGCAAGAACTGACCATTCATTGTTCTTCAAGTTCAAATGATGTACAAGGTGAAAAGAGTAGACCTTAATTCACCATAAAACTTCAGAATTTGATGCTTTGAATGGAAATAATGCAGCATTGCAAATCCAGAGTTGAGCTCTTTCAAGAGGAGGTGAGAACTGAGGCAGAGCATGAAGAAAGATGATATACAGTATGGAGTCATCAAGAATGATCTGTGGTTATAGCTCATACATTTTCATTTTCACCCTTCGGTATTTTTTCCTGTTGTATCTGTCATTAATGAAGGTAGGTGTAGTAGCCTCTGCCTGGGCAGCCATCCCTTACAGAAACTAAGCTCATTAAAACAATACAAGACTGAACAGACTAGAAAGGGTTACTTGGACATTCAAGGTCTCAGCATCTTCCTCAAAGACTTTCACACCTATACAGTTACTAAATGATTGCATCCATGCTTCCTGAAGAGTAAAATACTGGCATACCCAAAGCATTCACATAGAGTGAGTCTTAGCATAATAAATACTGCATTCAAGTCCAATGCTGTTCTTCACAGAGTGTAAATATCTTTAAATACCTTTATTTAAACATCTCAGTCTAATTCTAATACAGTCAGGTCTCCTATGTCGTGGACCCGCGATCTTGATTGGGTGCTGCGAAACCCTACTTCCACGTTGAATGGCAGCTCATTAATATGCAAATTTGCCCCACACCCTCACGTGGCCCACTGACGCTGTTTTGGCACTGTGTTGCTGGGTATCAGTTTTTGTGTCGGCCCTTCCTGGTGCCCACAGCCACCCTACACTGGGAGAAAACCCTTTTTGGCTCGGCCAGGGGCACGGGTGCAGGGAGCTGCCCGCACCACTGTCCTGGTGTCTCTTGGAGTGCGTAGACCTGGTCTCTCCATACTCGAGGTAAATGAGTATGTCTTGGAGAGCCACTCAAGAAAGTCTTGCTGCCACTGCTGCTGGCAGGGGGGAAGCGGAGGGGAAAGCAGCCGCCAGGGGGAAGTGCTGCTGTGGGGGGGAAGTGGCCGCCGCTGCAGCAGCGGCTGTCCAGGTTGATTTGCATTTTCATGACTGCCTAATTGAATATTCATGCATGCCAGGTCACACATGCGCAGTTGTGAAAAGGGGCCTCCTTCATCACTGAAAAATCATGCCACTAAGATGTGAAGCCGCAATATGGGGGGCACAAAGTGCAAGAGGCCCGATTGTATTTCCAGTTTATTTCAAATTAAACACTTTCTAAATGCTACACAAGCTGCACTTTGTTTTAGAAGGATGTAATGTGATGTAACGTGATGAATGGCCATGAGTTCGATGGGGGATGGTTTTGCTGGGGGACTTCTGGAGTTTTCCTGACCATTTGGCAGCTCCTGTGGCTGGGTCACCAAAGCCAGCAATCAGCGTCACCTCCTGTGGTGCTGCTCTGATTCACACCCCTCTTGAATATTGGAGTAAGGGCCATCCTGACACTTCCAGAGAGATCAAACTACAGTTCAGGACTGCCAGATCCAGTTTGGGAACATGGAAATTCCAGATCAGAAGCTCTCAACTGGAAGCACAGGCCAAGGTCGCGGCCTGATTGCCCAAATCAGGGCTAATTCACAGAGAGAACTAAGTGCAATTTTCCATTGGAAGTATCCAGAGGCAAAGGGACTAAATCCAAACTCATTTGGCCTGTTGAGGGAATGGACTTCCAGGCAGTGGAACAGCTGGGGATGGTTTTGGTCCTCGTTGCAATCATCTGTCCCAATCCCCTCTGCTCTTTGGGGTCTGGGAGCATTTGGGGGTTAGTGCACAACACAATATCCAAAGGTGGAAATGTCATCATCTTGGATGAGCTGGAAACTCACTCAAAGCAACCTGCCCTGACTTGTCACCAAGGTGCCAGACAAACCCCTGCCCTGAGGAGATGGTGAGGCTGACCAGGTCCCACAGCTCCAAGATGGAATTACTGAGGCTGGGTGGGCTCTGCTTTGCTCATCCGGTTGGACTCGATGATCTCTATAGTCTTTTCCAATCTTACTAGTTCTGTGATTCTGTGATTCTGTGAATATGAATATCTCATTGGAAAATTATTTATTTAAATGCTAAGTCTGCCAGTCTCCTAAATATCAACACTAGCATATAAAATATTTAAAATATGTATGATGAAATTCAGAGGTAGATAAAATGACTTCACTGAGAGAATCACAAATGTGCACTAACTACTTTCCTGGGCCTTCACTGTGCCCAGCACTCTCTGCTCTTGTGGGGCTCTTGCTCTCTTCTCTTGGCAAATCTGTTGGAAAATTTGCAATTCATCTACTCGATAGAGACACTCATTCAAGAACTCTCCAGATTGTTTTGTCAATAAATACAGTCGGATCTCCTGTATCGCAGACCCGTGGTCTTAATCAGGTTCCGCAAAGCCTTACTTCCGCGTTGAATGGCAGCTCATTAATATGCAAATTTCCCCCTCACCTTCATGCACTATTTCGGCACTGTGTTGCTGTGTATCAGTGTTTGTGTCAGCCCTTCCTGGCGCCTGCAGCCACTCCACGCTGGGAAAAATCCCTTCTTGGCTCAGCCAGGGACACAGTTTCATAACTGCACGGCAGCGGCTCTGGGGGAGCAGCCCTGCCACGGCCACTGCCGCTGCTACCGCAGGTCACGCATGCGCAGTTGCGACAAGGGGCCTCCTTCATCGCTAAAAAAATCATGCCACTAGGATCTGAAGCTGCAATATGGGGGGCACGAAGTGCAAGAGGGCCGACTGTATATCCATTACAAATTCCTTTACTTGGCAGTAGGAAGAGATGTGTGGTTTGGTATGGGTATCTTTGTGTTTTTAAAGCAGGTATAGCAAACATATTGCATACAATAGTCACATTGCCCAGCTCACTGCAGGAAAATAGTTTAATACTGTTGTACCAAACATCATAAGGGGAAAAGCCAAACCAAACCAACAAAAAATCACCACCATAAAACTCCCACCTCCAACCCCCCAAAACTAGATAGAATAGAATAGAACAGAAGCCAGCACAGGTTACAGCAATTTCATGCTGGCTAATCTGTTGTTGTTGGTCAGTCACAGGAGCAAAGCATTGCACAGGCAAAAGTAGCTGTCTGCATCCCGTTTTTCCTCATGCCCTACAGAAAGCATGGCTTCTCACTGTTAACAGCATTTCCAGAGATATAGTTTGTATTCCTAGACTTAATCACTTCATGTCCCCTGGATGCCTCTATTTTTATTGTATAAAAGAATGGGCGACAATATTATCTCTCTCAAGCATCGTTCTGACTTCATTTCTTTTCCTGAAAGGCTATTGATTCAGGTGCGTTTGAGTGAACTTGTAAATATTCTGCTTACTCAGGAGTTCTTCAGCATCACTAAAATAAATGTGAGATGCATGATTGTTTTCCCTATGCTAATAACTGGTGAAATAGAAAATGATTGTGTTGTTATTTGCAAAAAACCTAATGTAGGGAAAATATTGTTATCAGGAGATGTTGGCTTGTACCTCCTAGATTCCATTTGTCTGCTGTAAACCTATACCTGCTGTTAAGCACTAGACACTTTAAAAAAGAGAAAAAGATAACACGAATTATTAACCATTAATTGTTTAAAATGAGTCATTATTAAAAGCTTAATTGTTTGCTGAGAGGGTCCAATTAATGGACTTTGGAAGATCAAACAAAATTGAAGATATTTGTCCAAATTAAAATGGAAACATGCATCCAGAATATACCAAAAGAACATGTATGGTCCTGTAATAATAATTTTATTATCTTCAACTTCCAGGCCAGACTTTTAATTATGACCCTTTATATCAGTGAAAAACCATGTATTCAGGATTAAAAACCTATTTCTTTAACTAGTCTGGTTAAAGACTGTGGTTTGATATATTCTATGCTACAACTTTTATAAAAACCAGAGAACACTTCTAATAACACTTTTCTAATTTCATGGTTCAGTGCACAGTCAGTAAAGATTTAAATAATTCAGAAAGAAAGCCTATTCTGTTTCTTTATTAGAAGTTTGAGTCAGGCGAATTCTTTGACATTTAATAGGTTTTTAACCCTTTTAATAACTTCTTATAATGAAATTTATTGGAGGTTGTTTTAAATAAAGGGTTATTATATTAGAGTGAATAGCAGTCAGTAGTTTTTTATGATTAGTTTTGAGACCTTGGCCCTTTGTGACTCAAAGGATATTAAAATATAAAGTAGAAAAGAATGCTAATAGTCACCAAATTAACTGTATACCAAGAAATACAGAAACTGTTCATTAGTGTGTTTTTGTCATTATGTGATCATGCTGTAAAATTTTGCAGACGAATTTTGAGTATATAATTGCTATAAAAGGGCTCAAGATCAGTTAGAGAACCAGTACTATATAAAACAACCTGAAGTGGTTTAATTTTTAATAGAATGATTTTGAAAAGATTAGACTTGTAGATTTAATAGGGATTTTTATTATTATTTTTAGTTTATGGTTCTCTTTACATGTGAGATTTCTGCTGTTTAATTTTAAGACTGTTTCCCTAATCAACAGAAATTTTGAATGATCCTTTCATTTTATCCTAAAAATGCAGTGGGTATAGTATATAAAATACAGTTGTGTACAGCACTAGAATAGTCCCTAAATACTCACTTACTTTAAAACTTAGTCTTTCATTATGTAACTAGCTGATACAGAAGAGAATTATAAAAATGGGATGAAAACACATATTCCCTTCCTCTGTAGGGTGGTGCTTTGAGTTATTCCTTTTTAATGTGTTTGGAATAGTTCTCTGTGGCCATTTTACAGTAACCTGAGTTCTCATAATGAATCTTTCTTTAACACTTCACTTGCATATGTGCTAAATTAAGACTTACTTGCAAATATGACTTCTACTTTAACTGATCAAAACAAACATTAATAGTCTTCATTCATGGCAGGACATGCATACCAGTTACCAGTTACTCCAATCAGTAAACCCAATCTTCCTGTCAGATTTTAGACCTCTGAATATTGGGGTCACTTTTTGTTTTTCTATGGCATATAAATACAGATATTCAATTTATCTCAAGTTTAGAGTTATCTCAGGATAACTTTCCATCACCACGACAGAAAACAACAGATGAAGCTGCATGGTGTGCTTTCAATTCTCTTGCTGATTAGCTCGGATCCTAACCATCGACATGCATCAAATGACCATGAGGTGCTACTGCTTGATCATCGGTAAGAACTGAGTTTTCAAATGGACATTGCTGTATTTTAGACACTCCTTGAAGTTTGGCTTGGTATGGAATCATAGAATATCCTGAGTTGGAAGGGACCCACAAGCTTGGTGATGTAACCACTTCCCTGGTGAGCCTGTTCCTGTGATGAATATTGTTTGCATTTTGTAGCACTAAAAACAGTTATGAGGTTTTTTGGCTTATCAGTTGTTTTGATCATAAATGGTGTATATTGTTTGCCAAACACAATTCCTTCTCAGTGTGCCTGCTCTCACAAACCGATCTGGAAACTTAATGTTACCATTTCTTCTCTTTTGAAACCTTCACTTACAGTAAAGTGACCTTTAAATGAATTAACTTTTTTCTCTCTTTTTTAATGAGCATCTCTGTGTCACTGGAAGACATCTTGCAGATGTTCACTGGCTCAAGGTAGAAGAAAATTAAAACACATAAAATAAAAGCAGTAAAATTTCTAAGTGAATCTCATGGCTTTTCAGGAGGATGGCACAATCAGGGCTAATCACAGAATCACAGAATATTCTGAGTTGGAAGGGACCCACAAGGATGATCGAGTCCAACTCACAAGCGAATGCCCATACACGGATTGAACCCACAACCCTGGTGCCATGGACACCATGCTCTGTCCATCCGAGCCAATCACAGCATCATGTCATCATATTTTTATTTTTTTTTTAACTTATATAACCTAATTCCCTGTCCCATCATCCCATTATCTAGACCATGTGAACAAGTTCCACATCCAGTCTTTTCTTAAACCCCTCCAGGGATGGTGACTCCACCACTTCACTGAGAAGACCATTCACTGAGGGATCACTCTCTCTGTGAAAAACCTCTTCCTAACATCCAGTTTAAATCTCTCCTAGCGTAGCTTAAGGCCATGTCCTCTTGTTCTGGTGCTGGCAGCCTGAGAGAAGAGATTTACATCTACCCAACTGCAACCTACCCTCAGGTAGTTGTGAACAGCAATTAGGTCACCTCTGAGCCTCCTCTTTTCCAGGCTGAATAATCCCAGCTCCCCCAGTTGCTCCCGATAGGGTTTGTTCTCCAGTCCTTTCACCATCATAATCGCCCTTCTCTGGACCCTCTCAAGCAGTTCAACATCTTTCTTAAACTGGGNTCGTCCATCCAGGCAATTCGTAACCCAACACAGAATGATCCTTTCCAATCCATGCTCTGAGAGTTTCTTCTGAAGCTTACCATGGAAAACCATGTCGAAAGCTTTGCTAAGGTCCAAGTACACAACATCCATGGCCTTTCTATTGTCAACCAGGCAAGTCACCAGTTCATAAAAGGAGACTAAAGTATCATAGTATTGATAAGGTTGGAAAAGACCTTGGAGATCATCTAGTCCAACATATAATCAGATTGGTTAGGTTGGTCAGGCAGGACCTACTTCTCCTAAATGCATGCTGGCCAGGTCTAATGTTGTAGTTATTTTGCAGGTGCTGCGTAATAGCGCTCAGGATTATCTGTTCCATAATTTTACCCGGGATCAAGGTCAGGCTTACAGGTCAACCATTACCCATATTATATTTCCGGCCCTTCTTGTGGATGGGTATCACATTAGCTAACGCTGCATTTTAATGTAGCATTATTTGGGAACAGACAAGCATTCAGATTTAATATGACACGGGTATTAGCACAAGTTTCCGGGGGATTTAAATGAGAATATTACTATTAACAGAAGGTCCTTTTGCCTGCCAAAGAATGTCTGTCATATCTACATGGTGACTCCATTTCATCATGCCAGTAAAGAATGAACACACTATGGTTACCTTCTCAGATAACTCTTAAGGTCCCCTGGGAGTTTTTCCTTTTTTTTTTTTAGTTAATTGATTTAACTGTAGCTTCTTGTAGTCTGAAAAATTATTATTCTCTGACTTACCTTGCCACTTAGAAAAGAAGCAAAGAACGATTAACCACTGCTGCAATGACCATCAGAAATGTTCACAAGAGCTTTCAGCTAGCAGAAAACTAAGCAAAAATCATTGTAAAATCTGATGGTGGTAATAGAAATATTTTCTGCTGTGCCATGATATGAATTTCCTCAGTGTGATGAGATACGTGGTCTCCACTTGCTTCAGTGAGTAAGCCCTGTGTATTTCTCCTTACGTTTTATTGTTTTCAACTCCAGTGTGTAATCCCTAGTGTTGCTTGCATGTACTTAAGCCTCTTGTATTTACTTTGATCTGTTAAGGCAGCCTGTCTTTCTTCTTTCATTTAGTGATAACATTTATTATAAATGAATTTAAATAGGAAGGGACAGTTGGGACTTCTATGGCTTTTCAGAGAGATGTTGCCTCACAGTTATTAATTATAACAAGAAAAATAATGTGAATTATTTTGCTAATAGCACATTCCCTTTGAAACTGCCTGTCTAATGCTTCTTAGAAAAAAATCATTTGCTTCCTAAAGCCACCTTAGTTAAGAGTCCTGCAATTTGACTCTTTCTATATCTTGCATGGGTTAACCAGCTTGTATCAAAAAGGCAGATAATTTGTTTTGAGGTTTTTTTATTGCTATGTGCTATGTCCTGTGGGAAATGAAGGATTCTGTCTGAATGCCATGTCAGATAAGAATATCTCTGCATTTTAGACTTTGGAGCACAGTATTTCAAGAAAAACGAAGGAGTTTGGACATAGTCCAGAGGGCTGAAGAAAGAAAGATCAGAGGTGTAGAAAACACAGCATATGAACTAAGTCTTTCAATCTTCAGGTTTAGTTGTTTAGTCTAAAGAAAAAAAACCTGAAAGGAAATTCATAATTGCCTTCTAGCATGTCCAAATTTTCTGTAAAGAAGGAGAAAAACATTCCTCATGTCCACTGGGAGCAGAGCAAAAAGTAGTAGGTTTAAATTACAACAAGGGAGATTTAGGTGAGACATTATGGACAAAAGACCTTTCCACTGTAAGGATAGTTAAGCACAAGAATTGCCTAGGGAGGTTATGAAGAGGTTAGACAAACATCTGTCAGAAATGATTTAGGTATAACTAATCCTGCTATGAGATAATGTTGGACTAAATAACCTTTTGAGATCCCTTCTAGCACTATTTTCTGTGAGTCTATGATTACGACACTGTACTCATATTGTCCTGCAGTAAGATGTTTCTGTACAGAGATGATATCACTGTATTCCGCACTCCATGCTGTGCTTTTTTTTTACTTTAAGCTGATGGGCTGAATGATGGTCTGAAGTTTAAAGCACTTTAGCTTTATTCTTAGTGCCTCAAGAGCTTTGAGCAGGGCATTAGGAGCTCAGCCAGGCAGCCCTGTTCTGGTTTTGCACTACCCATATGCCAATAAGGGGGTTTGGTACGCACCTTAGAAGAGTGATTTGTACTATGTCTCTTTACTTGCAGTCAAACACTTAATGGGTGAATGCTTAGTTTCTGCTTAAAGCAAAATACAAACAGAAGGAATGTAGCAATGAGAGGAAATGTATCATAGCTTCCCATTAGTAAAACCAGACTAAAACCAGTTTTGTCCTAAAGCTGAACAAGTTTTAAAACATCCTGGAACTGACAGATGGAGAATGATTATTAAAGTGCCAAATATTATCATTATTACCTTATTACAGAGACAATCGAAGACATCAGTTTAAGACTGTCCTTACCCACTATAACACTCAAAACCCTTTAACTTTGTTCTTCCATTTGGCATTCTGCCATCCATCAGGATTCCTATTCAGCTTTGCATTCAGCATGAATGTGTTTGCAATATTGCCTCTGTGTACTGAAAAGAGCTCTGGCACAGCTACACATTGGTGGGTTTTGTAAAACTCCATCTGGAGGTACAAGGAATAGGAAGCACCTGATTTTGTAGTTTAGAAGAAATTTGTCATACTTTGCACATAATGTTGACAGAGTGTGTCTAATTAGTGTCATTATTCCTGTACAGATGTGTTGTCACGGTGTCTGAAACAGAGGCATAGCATCAGGCCTCAGCAGTGACCCAAATGTGTGATTTTTATGGCTGATTCTGTTCTTGAACCCAACAGAGAAGATGAGACAATTCTTGGTTTGTTGGTCCTTTAGGAACCGGAACATTCATCATCACATGGTTTCTATGGTGTAACCTCTCAGCTTTTCACATTTATGTGGTTAGCTGTCTGTTCTTACTTAAGGAATAAGCAGTTTCCATTTTCTATTTCCTTAGATAATTCCACTTTTTCACTAGAAAAGGGCAGAATGGGAGAAGGCAGGCTCTGCAGTACCTGGCAAAGATGTGAGCCAGAAACCTTGTCTGCAGATTCTGAGAGCCACAGCTCTATGCGAAGGACTTACATTAGCATGTTCTCTGCAAGCAGCTCCCTTAGGTGAGAGGTTCTGGTATAGCATTTAAAAGAGAACATGTACTGTTAAACAAACTTGCTGTTTACCACTGGTTTTCTGAAGGTCCCTGGTATTCATCTGATTTAAAAATTTGGAAGACAAACTGAATTCATGTCAAAAGAAAAAATACTGGGTTTTTTTTCCTACTGCACCACCTAATTTGCAGTTTTCAGAATTTCCCTAGTGAAGAATTCTCTTGAAAAAAAAATATATATATACACGTGTGTGTTTTGTATGGGGATGTATTCAACACTGTTCAGGCATTATCTGAAAACAGTCTATGTTAAGTGCTGGAGCTAAAATTGTACCACAGATTGTTTAAAAATAAATGTTGTTTAAAGACAACTAACAGAATGTTCTGTATCCAATATTATCTATATCTCATAATATTTGAAGTTCGTATGAATAGTTTTTAATAAAGGAGAGATCTTTCTGAGTAATAGCAGAATCACAGAATGGGTAATGTTGGAAGAGACCACAGTGGATCATCTGATCCAACCTAGGGTCATCCTAGAACACGTTGCACTGGATTGTGTACAGATGGTTGGTGAATATCTCAGGGAAGGAGACTCCACAACCTCTTTGGGCAATCTTCCATTGCTCAGTGACCCACACGGTAAAGAAGTTCTTCCTCATGTTCAAGTGGAACTTTCTGTGCATCAGTTAAAGCAATTGTATTGTGTTTTAGTTGAGAAAAAGTAACTAAAATGGTAACCTTTGCCCTGCTTTTAGAGGTAGATAATTTGCAAGTTCATTCAAAATAAGAGTTAGCAGTATCAGATGGTGCTTGTTTCCTTTCTAGAGTTCATAAAATAATTAGGATGCTTATTCTTATTAAAAAGCAGTTATGCATTCCCAGCCTTTTGTGGCAGGGTTTATTCAGCACCATGACGTCCTGCCCTATGAAAACCCAAAGCGTTTCAAGAGCTCAGGTCCTACAGGGTAGAGTGTTCCTGGGGAGGGCACACACCCATGCTGATGTTCAGACAGCGTGAAGGAAGGGCTCAGATAGAGTGAAGGAAGGGCTGTGGGAAGAGTTCTACCTCCCGGTGCCCAGCATGTGAGGGATTGTGTGGATTTCTATCCCCTGCCCACTTGCCTTGAGCTGGCCAAGAGGACCTGGAGAGCCAACACTCCCACTCTGCATTCCCCAGTTGCTGCCCAGCACAACAGCTGGATCCAGAGCTAAATGACCCAGCAGAAGTTACAGCTTCATGGGCACAACTGTTTTGGTACAGATTGTGTGCTGGAGGCAGAGGTAATGATGGCTTTCAAGTCTAATACGCTGGGCAAGGAGGGGAGCTCATTCCAAGAAATCGCTAGTGATTTATAGAGATAAATGTCTACCAGGATTCAAATTTCATCCTTCAGTTGATTTCATCCACTGTGCTCTCTCTGGTCCTTTCCTCTGGTGCTTTAGTAGTTACTAAATGAACTTGAAAAACAGGTTTGTATCGATAACTGGTTTTTACCAGAAACTATTAATTTCTAAACCAACATAAATACAGGTATAATTGTGATGTCACATTGTCCAAAGCCATTTCAAATGCTTTTCAGAGACAGAAGTACAGGTAAAGTGGTAAGTATGCCATAATTAATGGTATTATTAGTTTGATTTACTGCCAACCTGTCACCTTTACAAAAATCAATTCCCAAGCTTATAAAAAATTTCCCTAAAATTGATACATTGATAAATTGATACACTATCAAAAAGAGAAAAAGTGAAGTTACAGGTTTATCTTTACTTTTTGTGCGTGTGTGTTACTGGTTGAAAGCTGTCTTAAAAATTTCTGTGATATATAGGAGTGTGTGTATTAGCAAGAGATAGGTTATAGAAGTCACAAGTTATAAAAAGCTTCAAAAAAATAAAATCTGAGAGATCTTTAGACAATTAACATGATGTCTAACAAAGACTGTCAGAAGAATAAACGTGGCTATGTTAATACAGTTGGCCCTCAAATACCACGGTACCACAGGTCTTGCCCCCCCACCCCACGCAGCCTTCCGTCCACATAGAATGGCAGCAAATTAATATGCAAATTTGCCCCGCACCGTCACATTGCTCGCCAGCACTCCAGCGCTGTTTCGGCACTGCCCTGCTGTGTATTGGTGTTTGTGTCGGTGCTTTGTGGCACCTGCAGCCACCTCACGCCAGGAAAAACCCCTTTTCCACTTGGTCGGGGACACTGGTGCAGGGAGCCACACACACTGCTGTCCCGGTGTCTCTCTGGATGAGTAGACCTGGTCTTTCCATACTCAGGGTAGATGTCTACCCTGAGAAAGTCTCGGACAGCACATCTAACCTGAGAGTGTGTAAATATTTCATAACTGCACGAAGCCTCCTCGCTCAGAGCAGAGCAGGGTGGGTGCAGCAAGAGGTGAACGGAGCGGAGTGGAGTGGAGTGGGGAGGGCGCAGCGTGAGGGGAGCAGAGCAGAGCAGTGCACTCATGGTCTGTGCAGCACGGCGTGGGGGTTGATTTGAATATTCATGACTGCCTGATTTCAGTATTCATGACTGTCAGTTCACACAGGCGCAGTTGTGAAATGAGCCTCCTTAATCGTGGAAAAATCACGCTGCAAAGATGTGAAGCCTCTATTTGGGGGGCGTGAGGTGGAAGATGGCTGACTGTATATTGAACTATTAACACATGTCCTAATCATTATGGAATTTACACAATCTTAGTTCCTGTCAGATTCCACTTTATATACATCTTTATATACTTTATATACAGTTAGCCCTCTTCCACTTCACACTTCCCATATTGTGGCTTCACTACTGTGCAGCGTGATTTTTCTGCGACTGGGGAGATCTGTTTCACAACTGTGCCTGCATGAACTGACACTCATGAATATTCAAATTAAGTGGTCATGAATATTCAAATCAACCCCCATGCCGTGCCGCACAGACCACGGGCGCACTGCTCTGCCCACGCCTTGTCCGCCCCTCCGTGCTCTGAGCAAGGTGGCCACAGTGGTTTCACCAGTGCTGCATGCACGCTGCACCCACACCACCCTGCCCTGGTCCGAGCAAAGCGGCCGCATCACGTACCCCCAGTGCCTGCCCCGGTCTGGGCGAGGGTAGCCGAAACAGCACAGGAGCGCAGGTGGGCAGCCGCAGAGCTGTGGCAGGGAATGCAGTGGAGTTACCCTCCGTCCCACCTGGCCAGTCCCCAGGGGGACAATGACACCGTTGCTTGTAATTTTTTTTCCTCTTAAGTTCTCACTCTGCTCCGTTTCTCCACCGGTGCAGTTAATGATTTAAAACACTACAGTATACAAATTGTATGTATACCTTTCTTGGGTTTTCTTAGTGTATACAGTGAATCCTCTCTATATCGCGGCTTCTCCTTCATGACCTCGCCCATTTGTGAAGGAATTTTTTCACAAATATGATTTAGCATTCCACGAGCCCAGCTGCCTGACGCATGCACAGTTTGATTCTGCTCTGCCGAGAGGCAGTGCCACGGTGCCTGTGGGGCGGGACTCACCCCTCCCTGCGGGACCGTACCCTTGGTCCCTGAACGGGAAAACTTGCCCCACAAAAGTGAGGCAAGCTGTGTGCTGGGAGAGCGGCAGTCCCGCGGCAGCGGGCTCCCCCCGCACGCTCCGGCGGCGGGCGGGCTCCCCCCATGCACGTGATTTACTGCAGCTCGCAGTGGCATTTAGAGCCCTGACTCGGTCCCTGCCCCGGTCCACCACAAGACATGCCATTCCTTGTTACTCAAAGTCCGTGCAGTGCTGCCTCTTCCGGGACTGGTGGATGTTAAAGGGAAAGAAACTCCTATACCAACGCCTCACCTCCGCCATAAGTGCACGGGCTGTTGCAGTGTTGCAAAGTTAAGGTTTTTCCAGGCTCCAGGAATGCTGACCAGAGCTCATGGACACCTCTTACCCGCCAAGGAGGCGGGGCGAGCACACGTGGGCTGGCACGGGTCCCCCGGCTGTCTGCGTTAGCACTGGGGTCGGACCGGGCTGGGGGCTGAGGGGGGAGCGGCACAGGGTTTGGGCTGCAGTCACATGGTTCCCTTTGCTCGCCTGTGCCAAGACAGACTACGGGAAGGAGCAAAGAATTGTCCGCAGCGCTTTCGAGTTCCGGGGGGTGGAGCAATGGGCGTGGCCTGCGTGCATATTAACGACCTGCAGTTCTTTGCGAGATTAATATTTCACAAGGCCTTTGGCCTGTCCCTTTCCTCGCGATGGAGGAGGTATAACTGTATTAACTAAGATAAGTACCCTGATTAACATTTGAATCTACAAGCTGTGCTGGCTGCTTCATTGCTGAGTTACATTGCTGTAGTAACACTGGTGCCGAGAGCACACTGGCCGAGAAAGCCCCAGGACTCCACTACTCCAGTGGGAGTAGGACAGGCACTGAAGCCGGTGCTGCCTTGCAACTGTTGCCTTGCCAATGAGGTCAGGCTATTGTGTCGGGACACTGGTGCGAGCCCTGCTGCGGGGGTGTACAGGCTTTGAAACTCCACTTTAAATGTGTATGCTGCAGCAGCAAATGTAAAAGTGAGGTGGCAGCTCCAAAGGGAAGGATCGCAGCGCTGTTACCCTCCCCCCGCCTCCAGGTCCAGCGCTAGGTCCCGAGCTTGGTTTCAG
>WEKX01023610.1:0-18096 GCA_013390025.1 Pitta sordida
ATTGAAACATTATACAGTGGAGACTCAAAAAGTGCTGCTTTATAATCAGTGCTGGAAACAAGATACTGTATATAAAAATTTGGACTTAGATGAGACCATGATGACTCATGCAGTCCTGAAAATTTTGTTAGTAAGTAATAGTAACAGGAACAGTTACCAAGGACACCATTGAGGTAAGGATCATACACAACAAATGGAAAAACACTGCCATTGTCCAAGAGCCTGAGGTTGCTGGGTCTGCCTGCTCAGATCACTGTCATTTGGGCTGTGTTTCTGACTGATCTTCCAGTTCATGCAACCATGTAGGAGAGCACATGTGTGTGTGGTGTACTGTGAACTGTGCAATATCCATTCTCAATCACAGAATCAGTTAGTTTGGAAAAGACCTCTGAGATCACCAAGTCCAACCTTTGACCAAACACCACCTTGTCAACTACCAGAATATGGCACTAAGTGCTACATCCAGTCTTTTCTTAAATACCCCCAGGGATGGTGACTCCACCTCCTCCCTGGAAAGCCCATTCCAATGCTCAATCACTCACTCTGTAAAAAACTTCCTCCTAATGTCTAACCTAAACCTCCCCTGGTGTAGCTTAAGATGGTTCCCTTTTGTCCTACTCCTAGCTGCCTGGGAGAAGAGACCAATACACACCTGGCTACAACCTCCTTCCAGGTAGTTGTAGAGAGTTCATCTAGAGTTCTAGAGAGTTTTGCCATACTTTTCTGTCCTCGGTCTGAGCTGCAGCTGGGTATGTGGATCAGAGTGTGGAGAGAGGTTGGCCGTGTCTGGGCTACAGCAAAGGCTTGAGTATGGAGTATAAATGCAGAGTATGAAGCCAGTAGTTTACACTGTGAACTCTTACATAGGCTATCCTCAAACAACAGCAGATGAAAAACATTGTTAGGCTTAGTCTGATGACAAAATATTATTTTGGTAGTTTTCTGTTTTATTATTTAAATAATAACAAAGATAATAATATTCCTGTTGTCTGTTTTCCCATAAAGGTGAATCTCACCATGTCCTTCATTATCTTTTCCTAGAAATAACTTTTTTGTTTTCTGCTGCTCTGTGTTCTTAGGGCAAATTTTAGATTCTATTCACTACATCTCTGCTTTCATTTCACTTTCCAACTATTCCCTTTTTGCATCAGCCCTGAATATAAAAATAATGTTAATACTGTAGAGTTGCATTTAAATCAAAGAAAAAAGTAGAGAGAATAAAAAAGAAAATAAGAAGACATTTGGAACACCAAGACAAATGAGTATTTATCTGAACATTCCCACAACCATATTTCTTGAATGTTGTGTTCTACTTTCTCTGCAAATGAAAAAAATACTCACTTTTCTGCTTTTTTCAAGTGTTATTCTTTGAGTGACAATGAAGTGGTTTAAGCAGTGAGACTGAGTGAGGTGACTCATTTCTGACAGGAAGGCATGCCTTGCTGAACACCTGCATTCCTAGACCTGGGAAACACCCCAAGGAAAGTGGGAAGGAAATAGCCCATAAGCCCTTTCTCTGAAATACCAGCAAACATCATTACCGATACAGCGCATTAGCTGCAAAGATGCAGCAAGAGCAGTTTGGGGAGTCATTGGGGAAATGTTCGCATCTATTTCTCCCTGCTTCAACTCTTGCATGATATAATTGTAAATTGCGTCTCCTTCCATCTTGTCCCTAGGTCCTTTGAATGACATGTTTGATAGGCAATGTTCTGCAGGAAGTTTTGGTTCAGAATCCCTACTATGAGGTCAGCAGCATATATAGAGGCTTTTAGAAAGAATGAAGGAATAAGTGCAAAACATTTAAGAGGTTCAGATAAACAAGGTTTCATCCCCCTTTGGCACATATTCAGATATATGTTCAGACACATGGTTTATTGCAATCCAAGGCTCGGGTATCAACCTAGGGTCTGGTGTCCCTTCCTAGCTGTGTATGTAAAATGAATTCATTAGACTGAATTAATCTGGTCTACAAAAATCAGTATGCATCTCTTGCCATATGACAGGACATTAGCTGAATCTCTGGCTCTCACATAAGGTAGTGGGTACTATTCTGTCAGAAAATGGAAATGTGTTGATTAGTAAGTCTGTAAAAGCACAGGGAATATGAGCAGCAGAATAGGAGGCCTGAGTTTTAAACATTGAATTATTCTTTTAAGTTCTGGTGCCCAGTTTATTAATTTAATTTCAAACAGTTCTCAAACAGCTCTTTTTTGTTTCTGAGTGATTTGCTGAATGTGGAAAAAAGTATTGTGAGTTCTATATAAATTGGAAAAAATGGGTTTGTGCCTAAGTATTACTGAACTTGTATTACCAGAAGGCTACTTTTTGCCCTTTTTCAGAAGATGAAGGATTCTGATAGGAGGCTTTCATCCTTATTTTTAGACTAAACCAATTCCTAAACAAAGGTCTAACAAAGAATCTAATTCTAATTTTTTTTTGCATTTTCCTACTGCTGAGAGAATGTACTATTTTAGTCTTTCCATGAGTCAGACTTAATGAACAAATCTGGTACGTTCATTGGTGTATATTCACCAGCAAAAAATCCTAGGTGATAATGGGTGGTTATGCCATTTGTCAAATAATTCAGTAAATACACTGAGCGGGAAAAGGTTTTACTCTCCAAGACTGCTAAGGAAGTTAAAATGTTTCTCTTTACATCTTTGTTTAATTTTTCCCTCAGTTAATGAAATAATTGAGAATCAGGCCCTAAATGGATTTTCCACAGGTGGAAGGTAATATAGCTTTAATCAGGTGAAATAGTTATACTGATTTATATTACCAAGAACCCTAAACTGCAGTTTAGGACAGCTCTCAGTGGGACTTGGGATCACTCCCAAGTGATCCCAACCCCCGACTGTCTTCAGTGTACTGCTCAGTGTCCTGTGTGCCCATTTCCTTGCCTTCATATGCCTGCTTTTGGGTTATATAAACCACTAGTATAGCTTATCTCTTTTTCTCACTAGTCTTCATTTGAATGTGTGTAATTAAGCTAAACATGGCACCAGTTCAAATTTAGTTATAATAGCTTGAGGCTGGCTTTTCAAAATAATTTTTTCTGTGTGTTCTTGTGTGTCAGCCTCTAATACACAGCAGTAGTTTTGAAATGCTGTATTCAACAGTTTGGAGATGGAGCATTAGCAAAATTGGACATGACTTTATCATGTATTTATTAACTATAGAAAGAGCTGGATGGCACTCCTGAGGTGTCCACACTCTTCCCCTAAATATAATTTTTTTAATAAACAAAGCATGTTAGTTACAGCCCACATAGCAACAGCATAAGCTGGGACATGTCTTTAAGTAGAAAAATGTAAAATGGAAGAACAGGACAAAAGACAGCATGAGAAGAAATGTTCTTTGGTGATGGATGTGTGTTTTGTCAGTCTCGGTTTCAGTAGTTGAAAGAGACCTTGTCAAGCAATATACTACAGACGTCTTGGTAATCTTGTGATTTCCTGTCACTTCCACTCTAAAATGTACCCTAAAGTTCTGCCAATAGAGCTCAGCTATATAATAAAACTTCATTTGATTTTATATAAATATGTATATAAGCTAGGTGTAAATAGCCATGCACATAATAATATGTGCAATACATATGCACACATGTATGCATTCACTCTATGGATGTATATAAATATCTTTCCAATAAATGCAGTTACAAGAAACTCTGCAAATTTAATATATGAAGGGTTTGCAAGATTTTCAGAATCACTTTCTTGGTACTTGTGTATTTCTTTGTGGTATTCTTTGGCCTCTGGGAAGAAGCTGTTCCCTAGAGGTGCCTTTGCCAAAGACGGGTCTTTTATCAGCTCCTCTGTGTACTCCAAAAAAACTGCAGGATCTCATAATGCACTGTCCTGGAAGGAAGGACATCATCAGGCAATCAACACTTCTGCAAGTGGAGCTAAATCAGAAATGACATTAATAAGTACACCCATGTATTATGTGGGCCCTTACAAAAGCCTGGGAGAATCCTAAGCATTGGATCCTGTCTGTGTGTGCACAGTGAACAACAGTGCAAAAAAATCAAGTGCCTCCTGTCAGTATGCTTCTTATATTGACACCTACAAGAAGGGATTCCTCATGAGCTCTTCAGATTACACACTGAAATCTTGCCTCCTTTAATCTTGGCCACATCATCTCTCTGTTCTGTCCTCAGTGTCAACCTGAAGGTTTCCCTGTACAGTTATACCCCCGCGTTTGCGAGGAACAGGTCATGCCAGGGGTCTCGCAGAACATCAAACTCGCAAAGACTTGCAGGTCATTAATATGCATGCAGACCACGCCCATTGTTCCAGAGCACTGCGGACACTTTTCTGCTTCTTCCCACAGGCTCTGTCAGCACAGGGGAGCAAAGGGAACCATTTCTGAGCCCCCTCTGGCTCAGGATACCCCCCCGAGAATCCCTGGGCTTCTTTTCGGCAATGCTGTCACTTCTGCAGCTGGCGCCGGGCTGCTGCCACTGTGCGTGCTCGCAGCCCAAACTCCGCGTCACTGCTCCCCCCTCCCCACTTCCCTCCCCAGTCCCAGTGCTCATGCCCACTGCGCCCCAGCCCCGCACTACATCCCAGCCCCGCACCACATCCCAGACCTTCGCAGCACAGGGGGAGGGGAGTTCAGCAGAGTGAGCAAGTCCCGCTGGCCACCACGGTCAATGCCACTTTCCTGGGGCACTTCCCTTCCCTGCCTGTAGCCATGGAAACAATAACATATGCCCGGTGGGGGTCAGTCCCCTGCTGCACATAGAGTAAGAGGGAACAGTATGACTCATGGCCGTCCCCATGACGCCGGGCCAGTGTTGCACCACAGGGAGCACCGGCACCACAGAATCACAGAATCACAGAATCACAGAAAATTATGAGCTGGAAGGGACCCACAAGGATCATCTAGTCCAACTCACCATCTGACACCCGTACAGCGACCAAGAGCACATCCCAGAGCGTAANTGACCACACTGTTCCTGATGCAGGCCAGGATGCCATTGGCCTTCTTAGCCACCTGAGCACACTGCTGGCTCATATTGAGTTTCCTATCAATCAGTACACCTAAGTCTCTCTCCACTTCACTAGTCTCGAGCCACTCCTCCCCCAGCCGGTAGCGGTGCATGGGGTTGTTATGGCCGAAGTGAAGAACCCGGCACTTAGTTCCCCTCGACAGAGCAGAGGCACTGCGTTTGCGTCGGTCAGGGAAACTCGTAGGTGGCTGAAGCAAAATTGCAAGAAATTTTCCTCACAAACCCACGGGGTCGTAATGGAGGGGTCGCAATGCAGCGGGGATATACTGTACTTCAGATCAGAGATGAAGTGAAGACTGAATATTGGAAACCTCAAATTCCCAATACAAGGTGTATTACACAAAAAAACTTAATTATAAATTATAATTTATAATTATATAACTTATAAAGTTATAATTTAATTATAAGTTCTGGGAAAAACACTTGAAAGGCTGCAGAATAAAATCGTGAATTCACATGAAAATGTGCTTTCTCTAAAGTTCTGTTAAACAATGAAGGAAAGCTTTTCACATCTTTCACAAAAGAATATATTTCTTCCTGTATTAACATTACACTTTTGCCCTTGCCTTCTGGCTTAACCTTTTCTTAGGTCTTTTGTTGAAGTAGACAGTGGAAACATTTACATCAAAAGATAGTACCATAGTAAGATACAGTGCTATATCTAGCCCTAATTTATTTCTATCTACCCTTTCTTTCCTTCTTGTGCTCTTTCTTACCTCTATTGCTGCTGCTTCTCCCATTCTTTATCATGTCAATGGCTGAATATATAAATTGTACAGACTAGTACTTATCTGCTGCACATATAATACCACAAAATAAACTCAGTTGTGAATGCTTTATTCTGTGTGCAAACCCCATTTTTCCCTCCCCTTCTTTCTTGTACTACACAGATTCTGCACTTGCACCTACAAACAATAGCAGTAGCATGAAAAAATATTCTTTACTCCCATTAACTGTCTTTAAGGTATTGATTGGAGAGGTTTTCCCTGTGAAATATTGCAGAACACTATTAACACTAATAATTTATGACATTCCAGAAAAACTGAAAAGTCATTATGTGAGATCAATCTCAGCATTTCTCTCCTGTTGTGAAATTCTGTCATGGGACAGAGTAAATGCTGCCTGGCCTTTCTTCCTGTAACACACTGTAAATCTGTATGGAATGGGCTTTTATTCTTTCTTTTTCTGGAGGTCTCTGCATATTTGCTCAGCTGAGAGCAGACACACCAACTGTAGCATGAAATGCCCTATGGAATGCTCCTCTTCTCCATTTATTCCTGTATTTTCTGTGCAAGACATATCTCTGAGGTTTCAGCTTGAGACGGAAAGGTAAGAATGGATAGTGCAAAGGAGGGTTTCCAGGGTCTGGAGGAAAATATGTGCCTGGAGCTGGAACCAGAGTCAGAACCAGAGTCAGAACCCCCTCTCTGCAATACTCATATTGTTGGTGAAAGTTGGCACAGTCATTCCTACAGTCCTCCAAAAAGGCTCATGTAATTTTACACTGCTTAGCTGCTTTTGACTACTGCCCTCTCCACGTAGACACATTTAAAATCAAAAAAATCAGCCTATGATTCTGTGTCCATTCGCTCACCTTCATGTGATGTCTCTTCAGTGCCCCTACAGAGTTAAATACAGAGGGACAACAGCAAAACATCACTTCCTAGCTGTAGCCAAGGAGTAAATGATTCTTATCTTATTTCATCTTTCTTGCTACCTGCCCTTGCTACCTATGTGCACACCTGATGTGCAGCAGCGGCCTGATGGATCAGTCACTCCAGTTGTCTCTGTAATGGTTTTCTTGCCTTTGAAACAACAGTTCATTCCAGATCTTGTTTGTTGTTGATTACGTACTGCTCAACTTACCTGGTCATCATATGATCTTATATTGTATATGATTTGTCTCTCAATTTACAGTAAAAAGTCTATTAGCTCTAACTGGAAAATTGAACCTCTTTCAGTTGTGAGTAGATTATACCTGTATAGCCAAGATATGTTTTGCATGTAAATGGAGCGTATTACACATCAATTGAATTGAAAATGACTCTTAAAACTGGTTACCTTTTATTAAGCTTCAAAATGATAGTGCTCTATGCCTAAATTAAGTTTATAAGCATTTAATTTGGGGGTTTGTTTATCTTATTATGTAGTCTTATTTGACTAATTAGTGTATTTTTGGCTTATTTGGTATCTCCAATAGCACTTTCTCATGCAGAATATAATTGGAAAATGAAATAAGAAAATTTCAATTAAAGATGATTAACCTTCTTCACCTATTATTTTCTAAATGTACATATTTGGGGGATTTTTTCACCTATTTAAGCAAAATAATTTGTGACTAAAATCACAAACTTGTGAAGTTTGTTCTATTAGTTTAAATAAAAAATAATGCTATGTAAATTCTTGGTGCTTACCGTTCTGGCTTTTATACTGGAGTGGTTACATACAGAATTTTTATGTCTTTGCAAATTATCACGTAGGGATGTGGAAATCTCTGATTAATAGTGCTTTATCACACCCTCTATGGGACTTCAAAGATTAATTAAAACAGTTTCAGTACCAGCCCTCTCTCTGTGTTGTAATTGGTGACATCATTACTTCATTGGAGTAATGAGCTTCTCTGAAAGAGTCTTGAGCTTAGTTTTGGTTGTAATATTGAGATGAACCTAAGACTCTGAATTATGAGTCCTATCTTATCTTGGTATCTGAATTTAGATTTTGAAGGAAGAAGAAACAATGATAACAAAGTGCAATTCAAAAAAAAGAAAAAACATTGTCTGAATATGGTCTGGGTTTATAGTTAAACAGGATCAAATTTGCTCATTCTGAGAGTAAGATTTTAAAATCAGGATTTCATTTTCCTGTTTCTGTGTTTTCTTGCTGTGACTTGATTTTTCTCCCCTGAAAATTTCAATGTGCCTATCTGATAAAGAAAATATGGGACAGGTTCCATTTAAATATCATGTAATTTGGTTTCAGATTTTAGCTGAGCTGAAGTGCTTAATAGATGACAGTAAAATCTCATTAGGGACATTCTCTGATGCCAATTGATTGAAACAAATCAAGACTGAACAAGTTTGTGGTAAATATCCAGTGCGAAAGTTTTCTAAACTACTTTCTCCTTTAGAGGAAGTTGGTGTTTAAACCTATCTAAGGTTATAACATAATGATATAGTTGTTATACTTGTCCATAAGCATCTGTTTACTTAAGGTGTTTCAATAGTATAGTGATGTTTTCATTTTGCATTTACAAGAAAGTCCTTTTCATCTTCTTCCTAATGACTTTGAACATTGTTCATACTGTTTGGGAGTAATTTTTTGTAGCCTTCATCATCTCCCTAAATGCTAATACAGTCAGGTCTCCTATAAAGCAGACCCGCGATCTTATTTGGGACCCACGCAGCCCGACTTCCACGTTGAATGGCAGCTGCATTGTAGCCTCTGCCCGGGCCAATCCTGCGGCTACTGCGACCGCAGCCGCCGCCCCGCTGCCACCCATAGTGCCCCTGCTGCTGCCCGAGCTACCACCACCACCGCGGCAGCAGGTCACACACGCGCAGTTGGGAAACGGCTCTCCTACATCGCTAAAAAATCATGCTGCTAAGATTTTTATTTTTCCCTTGATAGATGAATCTACAGAGTTCACCTTATATGCCTCCTTCTTTTTCTTTCGAAACTGTTTTTAAACCATATTCTTACATCATCCTTTTGATTCCATTTTTAGCTTTTAATTCCCTAAAATGTCAGCTCAGTTCACCTCCCTCCTCCAACACCTCTTGTTTTACTTTAAAGTTTGACTCAGGTAGCTACTGTCTCTCTACCTTTTCCCCCTTTTTTTGTGTCCTGAGTTACTTCTCATTTGGAGCTGTGCAGTCAGTTATATTTCCAGCTTTTCAATCAGCTGAACTCTACATGATCATTTTTTTCACTGTGTTCTCCATATTTTTCAGGTTCCAAATGTTTATGCTTCTAAAACTGAAGTTACTTCAAAGGAAGCTTTTTCCCTCCTGCAGTATGTACTGAGGTTGAAATTCTTGTGGCTCTATTATATTATTTCATAGGCTTTACAAGAAGACAAGTAGTCAGAGTAGCATGCATGTATAAGAGCAGATAGAAAGCTGGGGGAAAAAAGTGTTCATAGATGAAAGCGCTCTCGAACCTGATAGTCAGAAGAAACCCATGCATATAGTATATGGCAGGTCTTGTATCTGGCAAGTTTATGAACTCTGGGAATCTTTCATTTTGCATTTGACAGAGAATTCAAACTACTGTAGTAAATTATACAATTTGTAGTCTCTAGAAATACTTAATTTCAGGGATCACAGATTTTAAAGGATCCATGAGGAAAGCAGCTGAATTAGTAAGTCTATCTTGCATCCATTACCACTGATTCTTATCATTCCTTAAAATATAGCTGTAATTTCTGAAGTCATTGATCTTGACAGAAATTGGTAAATTAAGGTTCTATTAGAAAAACAGCTATCCCAGTACCGACAGTGTTTGCCAATTAGACTAGTTTGTGAAGACAGCTTGAGAGTTCTGGGTAATCAGAAGATATACAATGCAACAGTCACAAACTGAAGCTACCACAGGCTGAATCATGACATTCAAACTGGAATCTTTCAGAGCTCTTTGAAATTTATTTTTCCTGTTTTGGGTTTTGCAGTGGGGGTTTTTGGATACTTTTTTTTCCAAAATCAGTGACACTGGTAACTAATGTTCAACTTTTATAAATTCTGGTCATACAATTAAATCATAGTGTAATCTCTGTGAGAGAAAGATCTGAAGTTCATGTGAGATAGACAAACATTTTGACATAACAATCTGTTGTTCATTGTGAATATTTAGGGATGCTTCTGTGTGACACTTATCAGTGTACCATTTGAGTGATACAGGTACATGAATATTTTTATAGTATATGGCAGAATCTGTAAGCCCTACTACATTCATTTTTTAAGGAAGTGAACAGTGTAGATGAAATGAGATGCTCCAGGGCTCACAAGAAATCCTTTGGTAGGGCTGGAAATCAAACCGTGCTCTTTCCAAGTTTCTCTCCTCATGGGACCCTCTTAAAACTATGTTAACACCACATAGGCATGTGCCCAAAGGCAGTCAGCTGTAGAAACTGAGCCTGAGGAAGTAAGAGGAGGCTGTGACCACAGGCACATTTTCTCTTTTAATACAGCAGAGAAATTCCTCTCTGAATTTTTCGTGACAAGTGTCAGCAACAGGAATCAGCTACCCTGTTTCAGATATTGTTTCTAAAAGAATGTAAATGCTCTGTCCAAACTCATCCACAAGTTTCTGTTAATTCACAGGATGTGAGGAGCTTTAAAAGTCTGTCAGTCATCTCGAAAGAGGGGTTTTTTTCCTACTTGATAAAGCTTGTTGTCTTGTTTTACTTAAACTGAAAAATAGCACAAGCCAAGTGGTGCATTATGGGTGGCACAGCTATTCCTACAGTCCTGGCTTTAGCTGTACAGATCTTCATATGACAGCTCTCCCGCCAGAGTTTCCACCCATTTGTTGCAGCTAGACCCTGACTCCAGATTAACAGTGCTCTTATGGAAGTCCATCTCCTCAACCATCTGCTTCCTTTTCATGAAATTACCTTTTCATTAGTGAAGCTGATGCCTCATGTGGTCTATCCAGAATCTGTTGCTTCACTGCTGATCATGTTTGAAAAAGCCAACCTTCTCAAAGAAATAAAAAGCCTACAGAAAAAACTAGAAACAGAGCAAAACACGACTGTTACCTAACTTTCTGCTTTTTCCAAGAGAGACCCTCGGTTTTGCCCTGCTCCATGTAGTTGACTACCAAGTAGGGGATATTTGCCCATATTTTATTGATGAATCCCTAATACAGCTATATTAGAAAATTAATTTTGTTCATATAATTATAACATGGGCTCCAAATAATGCATGAGAGCAGATGCATTCCTAAGTAAAAAAAAATATATATACATAATGAAGTGTCTAAAGAGAAACTTTTTCTTTGTTCTGTAGAAGAAAACAGTCATTTGGGGGGGGCTTATGTTTCTCCTCTTGCATTCACAGAGGAAATCTGTTTGTACTTATCATATCCGTCTTCTTCCTTTGCATCCCTTAGGAGACATATTTTTGAAGACAATATGGCACAATAATATCCTCTTTTAAGTTCAACAGAGTAATGTTTATCTATTATCTAACATATATTATTTTAAATACCACAAAAATTATACCCTAGAATGAGCTGTGCTGCATGTTGAGTTTTAATCTTTTTCTCCCTAGCAACCGTCAAAAGGAACAATAAGGGCAATAAATAGCCAAATAGGGCATCAAAAATGAATAAAATTAGTGTCTCTGCTTGGGGAAATGGGTCTTTAATTACTTCTCCTCTGATGTCCCTAAAATTGAAGGTTAGAACAATTAACAGTTTGAAAGAGCAGTTTCGAAATAGCTTCAGAAATGGTCCTAGTCTTCAGAACAATAGGCCTTTTCTAAAATAAACATGATAATACCCAGGGGATCTTGCTGACTTCAGGAAGTTCAAAAGACAACCATGCTTTCATACACAGAGAAAGGAAAAGCAGCAGCCTCAGGCCATGCCTTCACTGAAAAAAAGGGATGTCTTAACACTGCATTAAATTGAGATGGCAGAGGTGTTTCTTTACTATGACAGTGAAGGCAAGAGTAAGGTAGTTTCAGCTTCCTCATAGTCATTATGAGATCATCCTTGAGATGAGGTACAAAGACAACATTGGTGAGGTTCGGTAATTGTTTAAAGTTGTGGGTTTAATGAGTTTTAATGGCCACCCTGAGTTATTTATTTAAATGCAAAATGGAACCGATTCACCATATCCATGTGAAGTCAAGTCAGTATATGTTGCACACCATCAACCTGACTGCAAGCCTATAGCAGGAATTAAAACTGCGGCTGCTCTGAGTTTCTGTGTTTAACAGAGACTATGCTAAAATAGAGGGTGGTGTCTCTTTCCGTGCAAGCTCAACAGCGTGGGTTTTGTGTTTCCATGTCTCCAACTGAAATGGATGCATAGTTGAAGATATCTATATTTGGGTAACTAAATCACAGAATATTCTGAGTTGGAAGGGACCCACAAGGATCATCAAGTCCAACTCTTAACACTGTGTCCCTGGTGGGAATCGAACCCGGGTCTCCCACATGCCAGGTGGGGACACTTACCACTGTACTAAAGTGGATTTTTAAAATTGTAATCTAGGTAGTTCTCTGCTACATTGCACTTTGCAAGGGAGGTAAATAATATTTCAGAGTTATGCTTCAGCACTACAGCTGTGTTAGGAGAATGAAATGCAATCCCCAGCAGCTTTCTTAGGTGGAAGCAGAAGAGAACCATAACTCTGCCTGAAATTGTTGAATTTTAAACTTAATTTTGCTAAATGTGAGAGCAACATATTGAACTACTACAGGATAGAGGGGCCCTTCAGAGGGACCTCGATAGGCTAGAGAAATGGGCAGATTCCAACAGTATGAGATTTAACAAGTCCGAATGCTGGGTTCTTCACTTTGGACATGACAACTCCATGCATCACTATCAGCTGGGGGATGAGTGGCTGGAGAGTGGTGAAATGGAGAGGGATTTAGGAGTCATGGTTGACAGAAAACTTAATATGAGCCAGCAGTGTGCCCAGGTGGCTAACAGGGCCAATGGCATCCTGGCCTGCATCAGGAGCAGTGTGGCCAGTAGGACTAGGGAAGTTATTCTGTCCCTATACTCAGCACTGGTCAGACCACATCTTGAGTACTGTGTCTGGTTCTGGGCTCCCCAGTTTAAAAAGGATGTTGAACTGCTTGAGAGGGTCCAGAGAAGGGCGACAAGGATGGTGAAAGGACTGGAGAACAAGCCCGGTGGGGAGTGACTGCGGGAACTGGGGTTGTTCAGCCTGAAGAAGAGGAGACTCAGAGGTGATCTAATTGCTGTTTACAACTACCTGAAGGGAGGTTGCAGTCGCGTGGGTGTAAATCTCTTCTCTCAGCCTGCCAGCACCAGAACAAGAGGACATGGCCTGAAACTATGCCAGGGGAGGTTTAGAGTGAATGTTAGGAAGAGGTTTTTCAGAGAGAGAGTGATTTCTCAGTGGAATGGTCTGCCCAGGGAGGTGGTGGAGTCACCATCCCTGGTGGTGTTAAAGAAAAGACTGGATGAGGAACTCAGTGACATGGTCCAGACAATGAGAGGCTCAGACAGATGGAGCGTGGTGCGTATGGCTCCAGGGTAGTGGATTCAATCCCTGGGTAGGTGTTTTCTTGGGAGTTGGACTAGATGATCCTATGGGTCCCTTCCAGCTCAGAATAACCTGTGAACCTGTGACTGTGTAGCTAAAATGCGTGTTGTGTTCCTTCTTTTCTTTTTAGCAGTGGATTTTCATAATATAAAATAGATCATGCTGACACAGTCCAGCATTATCTTAATCTGGAAACCATTACAATGGGGCAACTTCTTTTACCTCCACCAGTCACTGACTAATGAAACAGTCACAATACTCTTGTTCTTGGGAAGCATGCTGTTCTGTAAGCATCAGTTTTCCTCACTTCTATCTGTACAAATAACAGCAAAAGAGTGTGTATGTTAGCTGTATTATCAGAGACCTGTAGATACTGTATCTTTAGATAGCTATGCATGGAAATCTCCAGTATCATCTGTGTTTCAGCTGAATATCATGGATGGAAAAAAAGGGTGCAAATTTTTATTCAAACTCAGCCTTTCTTCTGTGAATCATTTGCAAGCAATTTGTGTTCAGAAAAAGTAAATTAAAGACTTTAGTGTGACTACATTGCTGTGGAACTATATAAACATTTCTAACTACATCGGGAACCAAGTTCTTTGATGCATACAGAGAACTCGTCACAAATGCCTTATCTCTTGGTACCCCTTCAGGCTAGTCAGACTTCCATTCTGCTCACCAAGCACACCCCTCTGGGACAAGCTATGCTCTGTCTTGGAAACTGTCCTTCAGCAGCCACATCTAGTCTTCACTTCTTTTTCTCTAATGTTTTTCAAAAGCCATATTTACCTCTCAAGAAATAATGTTCACCTGGCTATTTAACCCCATACAAAGCATTCATGCTTTATTCTCCTTTCTCCCTGATAAGCATTACTAATCTGTAGCACAGAGCTTCTTTGCATATGAATTTGGAGGCATTTAAAAAGCTAGGAGGGAAGACAGTAATTACAGACAGGTACTGCTGAAGAAAAATTATTTGTCTATATATATTGCCAGAGAGCAGCTCAAACACCAGACAGCAAAGTCAGAGATTTGAGGAACCACAAGACTTTCCATTCCACTAATGAATTCCTATAGTCCTGTTGAGATGGTCAGTAGGATGGAGCAATCAGGGCTGACAGATGCCCAGTGCCTCCCAGAGCTGTGATTTTGTTTCATCTGAAGAGATAAAAAGCAATACTGGCTGACACAGCAAGGACTTTGGGACCTTTCTTAGCAGGATACATCTTTCTACACTTTGCTCCTAAGCGCTCAGTATCCCATGGCAACCTCTTCTCTTCAGGGAGCTTTAGATTTTGACATATCATTAATACATGAGTTCAGGAAGCAAAGTCACAAAGCTGGAGATTGGTTCACGGATTTAGCTGAGGTAAATAGCAAGGAAATTTAAATGCAGGTTGAAACCAATTTTATGGTCCTTCCTTTAGGATTAATGCCTAAATTTGTTTGTCTGGTAATGAAGAAAAGGTATCACCTGCAGGTGCAGGTACAAATTGTAAAGGAGAGGTGTTTTTAAAGATCGGAGCTGTAAGATTGCAATGCTAAACAGTTTTTTTAAAATTTGGATACTTTAATGCATTAGCTGCTAATTGAAAAGGAGGGCTAGTGAAACTCATTCAGTAGGGAAGTATGGCAGCCTGTTTGACTGCAGGATAGATATTAATGAGAGGGCAGCAAGACCACTGCTAAAAAAGAAGTAGAGTGTGATATAAACTTTATGTATGCTTTGGTATATAACAGACTGAAACAATGTGTGGAAATTAGAAACTGACACTTCACAGGTTCATGGGTTATTCCAAGTTACTGGAGAGTAATGGTTGAATTTTTTGCCTCCCAGTTGCTCTAACAGAGGTATTTTGCAAAGCATGAGACTTATTCACAAGCTGTGGAAGATGATATGGATCTTTCACATCTGTAAAAGTTAACATGGAGATTACAAGGAGCAAACACTGTATATGCTGCTGACTACTGTTCAGGATTATCCATTGATTAACCTCAGTCTTTGATTTCTGCCAAGCTCAAAATATGATAACTGGTCAACATCTAAAACTCCTTTCCTCTGGAGTGCACAGGGCCTTGAATAGCAAGAAAATGCAAGTGTGTTAGCATTTCCATGTGCTTATTGCCTGCCCATTGTAGGCTTATATCCATATTTGGATTTTGGATTGTATAGAGAGGAAAGACGCATAGATGCAGCTATGGAACCAGATTCTTATGGTTTGTTTTATTTATGAGATGCAGGATCTTACTTCCACTGAAGGTGCTTGCTGGTTTATCTGAAGGCAATTTCCGAAGCAAGAGCCACATCAACAAAGGAATACAGGGAGATAAAATACATTCATGAATTTTGTCCTCAGCCGTCTCTTGGTGCAAATTTGTTCAAAATGTGCCTTCAAACTTAAAAATGAGATGTTTTTGGTTGTGTGTGGAAGGAACTCAGGAAGAAATCCAGAGAATTCAAAAACTAATACCTTGTGGAATAATTTTCCATGGATTGGTAGAAGGGAGGCTGCAGTCAGGTGGGTGTGAATCTCTTCTCTCAGGCTGATGGCACCAGAACAAGAGGACATGGCCTGAAACTACACCAGGGGAAGTTTAGACTGGATGTTAGGAAGAGGTTTTTCACAGAGAGAGTGATTTCTCATTGGAATGGTCTGCCCAGGTAGGTGATGGAGTCGCCATCCCTGGAGGTGTTTAGGAGAAGACTCAATGAGGAGCTCAGTGACATGGTCTAGATGGTGGGAGGCTTGGATGGATGGAGCGTGGTGCCCATGGTTCCACACTTGTAGGCCTGATCCCTGGGTGGTCGTTTGCTTGGGAGTTGGACTAGATGATCCTGTGGGTCCCTTCCAACTCAGAATAACCTGTGAACCTGTGAACTTCATTTACGTATTCCAAAGTAGACATGAAAAAGATGTATCCATCTGGAGAAAAGAGACAGTAGGGTTGTATAAATTTTCTACTCTTATGTTTTATTTTACCAGCACCGACATACAACAAGGTGTCTGAATGCATTTTGGGAATACAAGCTGCTTCTGCTCGTGCTTTATTGCAAGGACATATCTGAAGTTGCTGATCGAGTAAATCAAGCAGAGGTTCTCCTTTGCTCTTTATGATTAATAGTTTAAATGTAAAATGATGATCATTTTTAGGAAATAGCATTACCAAAGACCATTTTGTCTGAATGCATCTGACCTACTGAGAAATGGTAAAAATAACATTTTAGATACTGAACTGTTTAAATTAGTTCTGAAATTTTGTATTCGTTCTTCAGCCTTAGATTTTGTAAATATATCTAGAAGATTTGGGGAGAGAAATGTCACCATGTGTTCTGATCTTTAGCCCATTGTAATTTTCCTTAGGACAAAATAATATTTTAGACTGTAGCGCAGTCCATTTTTTGTGTCCAACCTGAAATCTCAACTTTTGGATGTTATGGAAAGATCACAGAGTGGTACTTGCTGGAGTATTCAAAAAAACTGTCAGAAAAGTATTCAACAACAGTAAAAAGGGAAATCTGTTTGGAAAACCTTACCTAAACTGACATATGGCTTTATTGAGCTTGAAAAAATTACATGTCCTGTCAGATATGAGATCTTCTCCAGAGGCTGGGGAAATGCTGTGGATCTTCAGAAAATGCCTGTAGTACCTAGGCTTGGAAGTGCTGGTCACTTATGCAGATGAAGCACTACTGCTATTTCCTCTTTAATTCACAGTATCTGCCTAACCAGAGCACTGACACACCACTCAGAACACTGAACAAGTTTCCTGCAAAGTATTGTCAGTTTGTATGGCCACAGTCACACAGCATGCCTTGTTCATCCTTCATACCCAAACATTTTGTGATTAAATAGTGCAATATCGTGCTGTTAATTCTGGCAGTTTTACTGCAAGACATGTACATAGTTGTAGTTTTTCCTTGAATATATAGTTCTCAGGAGAAGCCAAGAGAAGAAATTTGATAGTCTTCATGATTGTGGGCGAAAGTGTGAAAATATGTTCTTGCTCATTTTGGAGGTTCAAAGTCACATTTAAAACTTCCAATTTTGTGACGAGCCAGCTGGTGTTTGGTTAATAATTATTATCCTGCTTGGAGTTGATGATGGAAATGAAACCCTCAGCTGCAGGTTGATGGTTGTAAATGCAACTTTGAGATAAGCAGTGGTAGATACAATACCTTGCGATGCATTGTCCTCAGAACATTATAACTGGATTGCCTGTGGTGGTTGTTATGATCCTATGTTTATCCTTCTTCCCAAGTTTTCCAAGCTGTGACTTCTCACAAAGCAGACAAAAGAGATACTTTGGAATCTTTCCACTCTTTGGGGAATGACATCTTTTCTTCCCGCAAAATGAATACTGCAGCCTGACCTAGTGAGGGGTGGGGCATAGAGACCCTGCATTGCTGGGCAGATGTGGAAGATAAGGGACCAAACGGCAGATCAACTTAGATCTTTAGAAAAATGTGCTCTGGTTGTACTTTTATGTGCTTTTAATATGCATTTTCTCAGATATTTTGCTCAGCAGGACTTCCTGCTATTGAAGGATATTTAAATGAAAAAGGGTCTGGAAAATTGCCAATAACTGGGGAAAAAAAGCATACATATGCTAGTTTTATTGTCAACCTATCAATATGAATTGCCTGCACATGAGATGCTTTTCATAAGGGTGGTAACAAGCTACCTCCTACAGACCTTAATCGCATTAACATCAAACAATCCTACAGCTACTGGGGAAAAGAAGATGCAGCTGTGAGTGAGAAGTTCATTTCATAACATGTCTTTTTAAGAGGCAGTTCCTCCTCAGAAACAAAAAAAAAAAAAAAAAGCTCTCAGC
>WEKX01023610.1:27148-39542 GCA_013390025.1 Pitta sordida
CTTCAGTCGTGGCTTAGATGGATTCTGCATCACTGGTTCCTCGCTCTCTAGTCCATAGGTTTACACCATAGTCGGTCCAATTCCACGAACAGCAGTCGGATGCCTGGAAGAACATTCCTATCCCTTCTCTAGTAGGCCTGGGGGGCCTTCAGAGATTTCAGCTTCCCCACACGGGTTCTGTTCTGGCACGCTACATGTTACTACTGAGTTTTTTTTCTTCTCTCCAAAATATGTTTATTCACAGAGACGTCTCTATCTCTATAACCTTGAATGCCATGGCAGCAGACTGAGGCCCAGGCAAGAGGTAAGCTGTTAACCCCCTCGCTGCCAGAGCAGCAAAAAACCTAAACCAGGACAGTGTCACATTAGTCAATTTCCAGTCTTGTGGTACATCACCAGTAAGCCAGGACTGTTGGTAAATTATGGAGAGTGTCTTAGCGTGTTCATTTGCCAGCTCTTTCATCACCCTCGGATGAATCCCATCTGGTTCCATGGACTTATGAGGATCCAAGCGACTCAGAAAATCTCTAACTACCTCATCCTGGATTACACGGGGGTTATACTGCACTCCTACCCCTTCCTCCATTTCAGAAGTCCAGTTGTCCTGTAAGCAATCTGTCTTACTGTTAAAAACAAAAGCAAAGAAGGCACTAAGTATCTCTTCCTTTTCCTCATCTCTACTTACTATAATCCCCTCATCGTCCAATAAGGAGTGAAGGTTGTTGCAGTCTCTCTTTTTGCTGTTGATGTATTTATAAAAACATTTCTTGTCGTCCTTTACAGAAATGGCTAGTTTGAGTTCCATCTGGGCTTTTGCCTCTCTAATTTTTCTCCTACATGACTTGACAACTTCCTTAAACACACTCTGACTATCCTCCCCTTTTTTCAAAGGCTATACACCCTCTTTTTAACCCTAGTTCTTTCAGGAGCTCCTTGCTCATCCAGACCAGCTTTCTGCCCTTCCAACTCATCTTTTGGCACATTGGGCCCACCTGCCCCTGTGCCTTCATGAGCTCATTCTCAAAGTATGTCCAGCCTTCCTGGACCCCCTTGTCAGTAAGGGCTGTTTCCATGGTACCCTCCTATTTAAATCCTTAAATAGTCCGAAGTCTGCCCTCTGGAAGTCCAGCATGGAGCTTTGGTTCTGTTGCATTCAGGGGTTAAAAAAAAAAAAAAAAAAGAAACAAAACAATTGTGTCAGCCCACAGGGCCCTGTGGGTGCATGCCAGCCTGTGCATCCTGGCTTCCTGTCGTGGTATGACCCTGGCTGGATGCCAGAGATTCACCCACAACCACTCCTGGAGAAAAAATCTGGGGAAAAAAAAGTTTATCACGGACAAAACAAGGCAAGCTACAAGTGAGGAATATATAGGATTTATTTATTAACTAACAAGATCAGAGCTTAATGTGAGAGGCATAATTTTAAATGCAGTCTTTGCCCACCACCCCTCCTTCTTCTTACAACATATCTCATATTCCCTTTCTTCCTCCAGGAGACAAACAAGAAACAGGGGTAGGGGAAAAGCCAGGCAAGTTGGTATTTCTGACCAGCTTTAGGGTAGGAAATCATTATTCTGCCTTTTCATAAAGTCCTCTCTCTCTCACGAGAGGAAAAGTCTTTCATGACCCTTTCCCAAGTGAGATCTTCAGACCCAGGGATGGCAGCTCTTCCATTCTCTGTTGCCCGAGAGTCACAGCACAGGATGCAGTCTTTTAAGCACTGGCTTCACTGCTTCATATATNGGCTTTACTGCTTCATATATGAGCCCATCCCAAAGTACATTGATCAGATCCTACCACAATGCAATTCTGTCACAAAATCTCTGTCCAAAGGGTCTCTGCTGAGCTCTCACCTCCAGCTCCTTATTTCTGGGCTCTAAGACATCCGCAGCTTCGCAGTAGGATCCTCCATCTTCAGCATGGCCTCGGGTGGATTCTGCACCACTGGTTTCTCTCTCTCTATTCCATAGGTTTGCAGGCAGACAGTCTGCTTCACTATGGTCCATTCTATAAGCAGCAGCGAGACGTCTGGAACCCTTCCTACCCCTCCTCCAGCCAACCTGGCCGTGGTGCCTTCATGCTGCTCAGCTTCTCAGACTCCTCTCCAGCCATCTTCTTTGCTGTTACTACTTTTTTTTTTCTCCTGTCTTAAATATGTTATTCACAGAGGTGCCTTTATCTCCTTCTGACCTTGGTCTCCTTGGCAGCAATGGAGTTCCAGGCAGGAACTGTTAGCCCCCCTCACTGCCAGAGGGAAAAAAGCACCCAAACCAGGACACTCCCACTGGTTTCAAAGCTCAGAAAAGGGGAGCCATGGCAAAAGCAAGAATTTTGTGACCAGGAATAGTCAAAAGTCAATTCTGTCATTTTCCAGAAGCACTGGCTGGGTATATGCCACCGGCTGCGATCCCCCTGCAGCTCCGGAGTCAGCTTGACATAGAGTTACAAGTGTTACAAACCTTCCCCACTGTCGTGGCGGTGCAAGCAAGCATGGTGGGAACAGCCCAGCAATGGCAGGGCCACTTTGTTCTCAGTGTGTAGGAGTCAGGGGATGAACTGCCATGCCCCCACCTCTACAGCCATGTTCTGGCTAGGAAATGTTCCTGCTCTGGCCCATCTACACCCTGGGTCATGCTGGTAAAGCTGTGAGAAACCCTAGAAAGGGCTTTTTCCGAGCACCACAGCAGCCCACGGGGTAAAACTGAAGGTTGCAGGGCTGGAGGGGTGCGTGTTTAAAGGTGGGGGGATGCAGGGCCAACAGTGAGGCAAAAATGCTACTGAAGCTGAACAGTGTTGATGAATGTGTAAAATAGGGATGGGGATAGTAAATAAAAGATTACATCAGTGTAAACCATTATTGCCTTCAGCATCACTTGATTTCAGAGTTTAAGCAAGTCTTGCCATGGATTGTCTTGTGTTGGCAACTATTGAAAATATTAAAATCCAAAAGCTTTCTTTTTATTTGTCTGTTTTCTTTAACACTAGATAACAGTGAAGTGTGGACAACTTTTGTTACTGAATGGCCTATTGTTTAAGGAGGTGATGAAAATCCACTTTTTGCTTCTGGTTTCTTCAGGAAGGCTTTGCACTTCTACTCAACATAAATTTTGCAATGATTGTAGGAAATGGTGGACAAGGAGGTCCAAAAAGACTATTTTTATATCCAATGAAATATGAAACACTTTCTGTAAGAACTTTCTTACCTCAGAAGGACCACCAATGTGATAGAATTGGAAGCTGGTTCAGCTTCACGACAGTCTGCTTTGATGTCATTGTGGATCATGTCTTGTGCCTGCCTACATCCTGTGTGTAGAAAATTATCTGTCCAAAACTAGGACAGGATTAGCAACTTAAGATAGACTGGAAAACAGAATGGCTGCTAGGTATGAACATTTGGCAAAGACTGGTATAAAAACAACTTACTATATACAGACTTTGCCATTAGCAACAGGACTAACATAATAGGTTTTTAAACCACTTGAGATAATAAAGACCTACTTATGAAGCTTATATCAAGTGTATTTTGTGTTTTACAGTTACTCATTATTTGTTGTACATATCAAACTTAAGACATAAGCTTGGATGCTTACTTGTTCCCGGTCAATACTGGAGTGCCTCACAGAAAATGGCTATAATGTATTGCTTGTGATAATAAAACTGTATTTAATTGTCTTTTATATAAGCAGCAGAGGGAAAAAACAAACCTGTTTTGGCACTGTCTTTCAAATTCTCCTTTGTAAGGGCAACTCTAAATCTGTGGAGAGTGGAAGGAATTATTTAAGGGAGACTGAGGGAAACTACCAGATTGACATTAAAGTTTTGATTTTTATTATAATTAAATTTTGATATAGGTTATCCCCACCTGTTTTTAGGTATACATGTGCACATATGCTTGCTTTTATGTAGTCAGTTAAAAAAAAAACAAACCAAAATGAAAGTATTTCTTTTTATTATATAAATAAACCCTACTCCTCTGAAGTCATATTCACCGCGGAACTAACATGTCTATTAGAAGTTGTGGTTTTACTTATTTAGATAGTTTCCATGTAGTGACTTCGAAGTCTTCAATGGATTTATCTTCACAATAGACCCTACAGGTAATGAAGAACACACATTTTCCCTTTACAGGTGGAAATTAACAAGACAAAGACTATCAGAGATATCAGTCTTTTCCTAAGACCCAGTCACTTTTATTTTTCTACCCTAATCTCTCTTCAGGCTAGCAGAAAAGTAAAAAAAAAAACAAAAACAAAAAAACAAACTCAGAAACTTGTATTCACTTTCTGCTCTGCAACACACCTGGCATTTTGGGGGTGATGCTTTGAATCTCTCATACTCAGTATTTTACTTACAATACAGCAGTAACATCCCCCAAGCTCTTATAAGAACTAAAATTAAAAGTACCTGAGAGGAAAAAAAAAAGTATCTCAGAGATTGTGATGAAGAGCACACGTAACTTTTACAATGAGACACAAACAAACTTCTAACAAGATCTTTCCTTATATTTAAGTCCGGCAGGATCTATGTGCTAAATACTGATGAAGAAGAGGTAGGCTCAGTGTCCTCCCTTACGCTGTCCTGAGCTGCTTCAGCTCCAGCAGTCTGGAGCAGTCTCAGTCCTGTAAGGCAAGTGATACATCATCTGATAAGTTCAGTCTCCAGTCAAAAATGGACACAGGAAGAGAATACAGCTTTCTTAGCAAGAACAGGAGGTTCAGGCATTTTATTCAGCTCTGAGAAATCTCCCATAAGTGCATAAGCATTTTCATAGCAGTAGTTAGTATTTTTGTAGCTTGGCCAGCTTCAGGAGAACTTCAGGAGAACAAGGATTTTCTTCCTTAGTTGCCTGGAGAAGAGGAGACTCAGAGGTGACCTGATTGCTGTTTACAACTACCTGGGGGGAGGTTGCAGTCAGGTGGGTGTGAATCTCTTCTCTCAGGCTGATGACACCAGAACAAGAGGACATGGCCTTAAGCAATGCCAGGGGAGGTTTAGGCTGGATGTTAGGAAGAGGTTTTTCACAGAGAAAGTGATCTCTCATTTATTTGAATAGGAAGAGGTTTTTCACAGAGAAAGTGATCTCTCATTGGAATGGTCTGCCCAGGGAGGTGGTGGAGTCACCACCTCTGGAGGTGTTTAAGGGAGGACTTGATGAGGAGCTCAATGACATGATCTAGATGTTGGGAGGCTTGGATGGATGGAGCGCGGTGCCCGTGGTTCCACGCTTGTGGGTTCTATCCCTGGGTGGGCGTTTGCTTGGGAGTTGGACTAGATGATCCTGTGGGTCCCTTCCAACTCAGAATAACCTGTGAACCTGTGAACTTGCATAAGAATAAGGAGCATATTTCAACACCTTACTCACCAGTCTTCCAAATTGCAAGTTACTCTTTCCAAAACATGACATGCTACAATTTCTCAGGGAACAATCACCTGAATTGCCTGAAATTGCAGGCCAGCGGGGTTTTCTTTAACTTCATTCATAGAAATGTCTGAACAGTTGTGTCTGAAATTGGGTGGTGTGATTGTGAATGGGAAATCCAGCTGCAGACTGTTAGAAAATGACAACCTAGTTGTTTATTTTCTCCTCTTTTTAGGGCTGTGTAGGAAGAATTGGCAAGTAGCCCTAGTAACTGGCAAAACTATGAGTTCTTGCCAGTAGTAATGTTATTGATAGAGCTACCAACATTATTGACTTTCTAACAAGGCACATTGGGTAAAAATGACAAGTGTTTTCTTTCTGTGTTGTCAGAATTCAATGTAAGTTTTTTTTACCTGCTAATCAAAGACCAATCTTAATGGCCTGTGACATATAACATCTGGCACACAAATTTATCATTTATATTAATAATAATGCTGGAAGCTGAAGGTTCTTATGTATTTCTCAACTGTTTACTTTGTAGGTATGTGAACACTTAATATATCCACTGCCATGATACAGTTTGCTCCTTTGTACTAAGATGTACATGAGAGTTATTCTAAAAAAACACAGGAAAGCGGAGTTTGACAACTACCGTAAGTGGTAAATTTAAACATGATTCAGCTTTTAATTAAGAGAGTCATTCTCTTTCATCTCACTGCTAGACATGTAATTTTAGCTGGTCCCTCATTAGTACAGCTTTCATCAGTATGAAGATAAAGCTGTGTTTAAGAAATTACTTAAGATTAGAGTTCAGTATGAATATGAATTTTGTTTACTATCAAAAAATATTTTGCATTTTTCAAACTGGGGTTTGCTGTAACATGTCACAAAAAATGTGTTTCTTCAGATTGTTTTTAATTTTGTTTTTTCTTTGTGAGCTGCGATTGTGTTCTGAATGCCAGAGCCACTCCAAAACTCTTCAGATAAACTGGATGTCTGTCACACACAGTTATGAATTAGTTAAGGAAAAAGTGAGAGTAAATTGTATTAGCAGAGGTGCATATACTATGTATTGCATAATTTATTGCAAGCACTGTTGTGTAAAATTAATATAAAATCTAATACAGACTTTAAAGATATAAAATGAAAAGACTAATTGAGTCAGATCCATTTTGTTCTGTTTCCTGCTCCATGAATTCCAGCTGACAGCCTAGGAAACCCACTCCTCATTAACATATTTTGAAACATCTGTTTAAAAAAATAGATCTGGTTGCCAGAATTATTCTGCCTTTCAGAACTGCCAAGTATGTGAACAGAACCATTATTGCTTAAGCGGAGAAGACCATGTTCAGCTTTGCTGTCATCAGCCACATAAAGCTTTTTTTTATTCGTAATTAATTAAGAGAAGTTATTCATACAATGTTACCATAATTACTGAAACATGAATATTTCTCCATTGCATTTCATCTGAAAAATAATCTCTGGGTATCAGCCACATTTATTTTAATTCCACATTTTAACAGCATGCTACCTGTTAATGTTGTAATTATGACATCAGACTTGCCACTCTATAAATGAATGTCCATCAGAAGCCAGATGGTGGTGTTGTATTTTACGTGAAGGGAGATGGTGTTCCTCAGTCCATGGTTCTGGGCTAGTGGTTCAGAAACTCCTTGTGCACTGTAACTACCTATCTTACAAAATATCCTTTGCAAGAACAGTATCTCCCTTAATTCTAGTGAAATGTTAGCCTTCCATATATGCACACCTTTTTTCCTCTAGCCTTGCTTATTCCAAGACTCTGTGGCCTTAAGGAATTCGATTATTTAGATATACATAAGCAGAAGATGAGGAGGTTCTGAAGGACACCAGTTTTCTCCTTATTTCTCAGAATCACAAAATACGCTGATTTGAAAGGGACCCTCAAGGTTCATCAAGTCCAACCCTTAGCCCTGCACAGGACCATCCCCAAGAGTCACACACACGCCTGAGAGTATCATCTAAACACTTCTTGAACTCTGTCAGGTTTGGTGCTGTGACCACTTCCCTGGGGAGCATGTTCCAGAGCCCAACCACCTGAAGAGAGGTGAAGAACCTTTTTCTCATATCAAATCTAAACCTCTCCTAAAGCAGCTTCAGGCCATTCCCTTGAGTTCTGTCACTGGTCACCACAGAGAGGAGATCAGTGCCTGCCCCTCCTCTTCCCCTCACAAGAAGTTGTAACTGCAATGAGGTCTCCCCTCAGTCTCCTCTTCTCTGGGCTGAACAGACCAAGTGACCTCAGCTGTTCCTCATATGGATTCCCCTCAGGCCCCTTCACCACCTTCATTACCCTCCTTTGGACACTCTCTGGTAGCTTAATATCTTTCTTATAATGTGGTGCCCAAAACCGCACACAATATTCAAGGAGAGGCCACACCAGTGCAGAGCAGAGCACAACAATCGCCTCACTTGACTGGCTGGCAATGCTTTGTCTGATGCCCCCCAGACACAACTGGCCCTCCTGACTGGCAGGGTACTGCTGACTCGTATTTAACTTGAGATCAACTATGACCCCAGGTCCCTTTCCATGGCGTTGCTTTCCAACTTCTCATTCCCCAGTCCGTTCATACATCCAGGATTGCCCTGATCCCATGTGCCGAATCTGGCACTTCCCCTTGTTGAACGTCATATGGTTGGTGATTGCTAAGTCCTTTAGAGGTCTCCGTAAAGGGCCTTCCTACCTGTGAGGGAGTCTGTGTGCAGACTTGCTTAGTATCCCTCTAGTCTTGGGTCCAAGTCATTTATGAAGACATTGAAGATACCTAGGATTCCTAGAATGCCTAGGATGGAGCCCTGTGGAACCCCACTAGTGACAGGTCACCAGTCTGATGTCACCCCATTCACTATTCTAGACTGCTGTGAAAGCACACTGTGACTATGTACTGGTTTCCATTTCATCTTCTGGCTTCAGTTTCCTAATTAGAATGGTTTGCTCATTATGAATATTAAAAGCAAATTATTTAATGCAACTTTCTCCTTATCTGCTGGTAAGACAATGGCAACAGGTAACAAGGCAGAGAGCCACTACTCTGTAACAGGAATTATCCCGGTCTCATATACCTGCCTTATGGAATCCCAAAACAGGGGGCACAGTTTGGTGCTGTGAATATATTTCAGGGTTGTGTTGAGTAGCAGGGTGGTGAGGGCTTGAACTCATCTAAGTACAAACTGCCACTGCATTAATATCAGTACTGATCATGCAACCATGCAGTCAGTTAGATTCAGGCAGGGATCCAGCTGAAAATTAAGATGGAGATGGCCTTGGTTTTCAGCTGGATTAGTCATTGCTCAGGCTCATCACACTGCTATGCATTAGCTGATGCTGGCATGAAGAAAAGGAGGAGGGCAGGACATTAGCACCTGAAAGTTTACTTTGGTGGCAAAAGGTACCTAAAGGTTAGTTTTTAGATATTCTTATCACTTTCGTCCTTTGTATACATTTATGTACGCTTTTGTAATGGCTTTTTTCTGTGTTATTTCCCCTTATACTTTTATCTCTCTCCTGGACTTCTTGATCAGTCAGCTGTGCATCTGAGTGTGAATTTATCTCATTAGTTCTGCACCTATCTCTGGTCCCTGCTAGAGTTAGGATACATTTCTTTAAACTGCGTGTTAAATTCATGTGCAGACACATAGATTACTAGCCCTCCCCTGCCCTTTTTCCACTTGCTTAAAACCCTGTTACCTGTGCATGGGTATCACCTGCTCTGGAGCGTTCAAGTGGGGTCCTTCCAGTGGGATCAGTCACACTTTTACATTGTAATGGGAGTATATTTGAAGGTGTGAAAGGAAATAAGCCCTCAACGGATATAACAGCTTCCCACAGCCACTGAGAGGGAATGTCATTGTACTTTTTTCCATCATCTTCCTTGGCTGTCTTGATCACACAGTTCTGTTCAGTACCTTGGGCCAGCTCTAGTGCCTGCCCAGTCTCTCCTTGAAATGTTTTGTTCCCCTCACCTGTAAGGAAACTTGTCCAGCAAAGAGAAAGTAGATACACCCAGTACAAGGAAAGGAGAAAGTCACAAGACTGGCTATGGAATAGCAGATGAAAGGAGTAGGGGAGGAGAAGTGGGAAGCAAGATGTTAAAGTTTTGGCAGCAGTTTGGTTTGGGCATCCTTATTGTCAGGCTGACCTCACTGCTGTGGTCTCATTTGACAAATGATCAGCAGCCTGCTGAAGCCATCAGGTACATGACATTTGTATAGATTGGTACTGCCTGTTAGCCCATAGGCAAGCCTAACCTATTCTGTGACCACGCAAATATTGGTGAGATGTTGTCTTATTGCTGTTCGGAAAACTGGTGACACTAGTTGTCCCTTGCCCAAGGTGTTAATGTCCTTAGTAAAGTAGTTGGACTGCTCTTTCTTTTCATTTTCTTCCCTTCCCACTTTTCCCACTGCTATCTGAGTAATTGCTACTTCTCCTAACTCCGCCAGTGCTCTATCAGAAGAAGCACCTAAAGCAGCAAATATAATAATCACCAAGTGGCTTTCTAGCTGCACAAGTGACACTCTTCAGTCACTTGTAAATTATTGTCCAAACATCTACTCCGTGTGTGTGTGTGTGTGTATATGTACTCTGCCCCTGCTGTTTGGATCCAGAGGATCAGATACCATGACCAGAGTTTAAGAGAAGGCATCTGTACCTGTACCTGCTGGTCAGGTGGGGCAAGGTCAAGGATCCTGGCCTGAATTCAGTGTGCCATGTAACCACATGCACTGACCTGTTTTTCAAAGCTCCATGATTGAACTTCTGAGTCTTTGATACCTGTGAAAAATCCAAGGGGAAGTTGCTAATCACAGATTTTCTGTTTGTGAGCAAACCAAGCATTCTGAAAGGTTTAGCAACATATTGTTAAGCTGTGTCTTTATATTTTGGTTTACAGTTGTTTAAAAAAATTATCCTTCCTTTATGAAGGGCTCTTATGAAAGCCTTCTTCCTATTATGCAAAAAAATACTATAGTAATTAACTGCTGCTCCTGCCATGTCCAGCACCACAGGAGAGGTACTTCAGTCCACTGTCATAGGTGTTGGTTTGCCTTACTTTTATGCATTTTGGATTTGTTTTGAAATATTTTTCCTATCTCTGTTTCACTAACGTGTGAATTAGATGACCTCTGGCAGCACTTTCAGCATTCAGATATCAAAAGTAGCTAGGACGAGGAACTATTCATACACCTGTCCTTCTTCTGTATTAGTTGTAGACATTGTCACTTGTAACTCTGTTGGTCCTCATGATAAAGATATTTATTATGGTAAAGATATTTATTACTTTTTTTTAACTGAGACAGAACATATCCTTAAATATTCCTTAGAACACTATATATTGATGACATAAGATAAATAAAAAAAGGGAGCTAAGAAGAAACTGTGCCCATGGCAGGGGAGTTGGAACAACATGATCTTTAATTTATTCAATTTATTTTATTTATTCCAACCCAAACCATTCTATGATTCTTCGATTTTTCATACTTCTCACTGCTCAGATATGAGTTGTATGAAGACGGTTTGGAGGATGGAATGAGGTGGCAACTTCTAGGTGAGCATTTACCCAGAAGAAAGTGTGGTTCACAGGTTATTCTGGGTTGGAAGGGATCCACAGGATCATCTAGTGCAACTCCCAAGTCAATGTCCACCCAGGGATCAGGCCCAAAAGCGTGGAACTACGGGCACCACGCTCCATCCATCCAAGCCTCCCAACATCTAGACATGTCACTGAGCTCCTCATCGAGTCTTCTCTTAAACACCTCCAGGGATGGTGACTCCACCACCTCCCTGGGCAGACCATTCCACTGAGAGATCACGCTCTCTGTGAAAAGCCTCTTCCTAACATTCAGTCTAAACCTCCTCTGGTGTAGCTTAAGGCTTGTTCAGGTGTCATCAGCCTGAGAGAAGAGATCACAACCACCTGGCTGCAACATCGCCTCAGGTAGCCGTAAACAGCAATTACGTCGCGGGTTGTTATGTCCAAAGTGAAGAACCCGACACTTAGACTTGTTAAAAGGGACTAGCTAACTTCCTTGCCTGCTTAAAAGAAAAAGAAGACACCTTTTTGGTTATGAAGCTGGGGTGGGAGAAGAATTCACTAAGGCCTGTATTTTTCCAATGGTAGTCAGTTCTTCATTCTCCTGTGTCTGTGGGAGCAATTATTCTTCATTGGTCTGCCTATTTGGGTTGAAAATTCTACTCTTGATGACAGTTATCTGTTACTGAACATTTTCACAATTTCCCTCAAAATGAGACTCCTGATTCAAAAGAGACTCCTTAGTGAGACTTTTTTAAAATACAAAATAGGGCTAATAAAATGAGTCTATGGAGCATGATATGAAAGCTGGTGTAATTTCAGTAGCTTGATCTCAACTGTATTAAAAACCTAGAGAACCTGCATTTTCAGGCATATATCTGAAAAAATTGAGAGATCGCTGCCCTATATCAATGTAATCCTGAGGCCTGGGGCTGGCAGTAACCATTGCTGCTGCATTTTGGACGTTTTTTTGTTTTCCTGTTCATTATAAGCTTCAGGAGAAACTCATAGAGCATGGACTAGATGGAAACATTTTATGTTGGGTTAGGAACTGGTTGGATGGACGAGCTCAGAGAGTGATGGTGAATGGTGTCACATCCAGCTGGCAATCAGTCTCTAGTGGAATCCCACAGGGGTCAGTGTTAGGCCCAGCACTATTCAACATTTTTATTGATGATATGGATGAGGGAATTGAATCTATCATCAGCAAGTTTGAAAATGATACCAAGCTGGGGGCAAATGTCGAACTGCCGGAGGATAGGAGGGCCCTTCAGAGGGACCTTGACAGATGGGAGGAATGGGCACACTCTAACAGTAGGAGAATTAACAAGACTAAGTGCCAGGTTCTTCTCTTTGGACATAACAACCCCATGTACCGCTATCAACTGGGGGACGAGTGGCTTGAGATTAGTGAAGTGGAGAGGGATCTAGGTGTAATGATTGACAGAAAACTCAATATGAGCCA
>WEKX01023610.1:46202-74736 GCA_013390025.1 Pitta sordida
ACTGAGAGAGCTGGGGTTGTTCAGTCTGGAGAAGAGGAGGCTGAGGGGAGACTTTATCGCTCTCTACAACTACCTGAAAGGGAGGTGTAGCCAGCTGGGTGTTGGTCTCTTCACTCTGGCTACAAGTGATAGAACAAGAGGACACAGTCTTAAACTGCATCAGGGGAGATTTAGACTTGACATTAGAAGGAAATTTTTCACAGAGAGGGTGATCTCTCAGTGGAATGGGCTGCCCAAGGAGATGGTGGAGTCATCGTCCCTAGAGGTCTTTAAGAAAAGGTTGGATGATGTACTTGGTGGCATGACCTAGATATTAGGGTAGTGTGTTATAGGTGTGTTGGTAGCAGGATGGCAACAGGTTAGGTAGCAGGCTTGGCTAGGTTAGGTAATAGGTGATAGGTTGGACTCGATGATCTCTAAGGTCTTTTCCAACCTTACTGATTCTGTGATTCTGTGATTCTGTAATAAAATGTCTAAAAGAGATCGGTCTTCTGACAAGGACACTGGAGAGAAAGGGCTTCTCATGTGTCATCCTACTATCAATAGTTGTCATGATTGGTATTACTTTGGGGATTTGGAGGGGAGGAAGTGAACATAAAACATTTTCAGTCCCAGCACTTACTTCAGTTGTGTTCTTCTCTCCTCTAAGAATCAGTAGTATATGATTTTCCAATCTTTATTACAGTAAGGTAACATTCTGAGGCACTAGCAGTGGAAATGATAAGGAAGCAACACTATTTCAGAAACGAAAGAGCCCAGACTACTTTTTTATAAGTTTCTTGGAAGCAGAACTGTTCATCCTTTTAAAATCCTATTCTGTGCACTGGAAAGAATATGCTTATAATGGGGCAGAATGGCTCATTTTAGTTCTATTGAGCTCAGGATTCAGATTTGCTTCAACTGCAACAAGGTTGTTGTTGGTACATTTGATGTGATAGACAGGACTTCTGAAAAACTGAGGAGTTCAAAGTCCTCTGTCCATTCTTTATTGTCATGATGGTTGCTTTGGTGGACATGGTGGGATAGCTCAATACTCCTCACCTCTGCTAGATCTGCAGAAAAAATACATTCAATATAATCTAAGTCTTTTTGCACTCTTTCCCTCATTTTTTCCAGAATTACTTTAGATTCAAAAAGCTGATCCATCTTTTCAGCATAGTCTAGCTATTACCAAAATCCTTGCATACTTTGAGATGGACTGTGCTTACCTCCATCAGATTTTGATTCCTCTCATCTTTGAGCCTGTTGCACTGCTTTTCTATTTGTGTATTTCTACTTCCTTAGATCAGTCATGTAGCTTCACGGCCTCTTTTTGCTCTGCATTGTCTTCAGTCTTTTTCTTGACCTCCTATTTCTTGTTTTCCTTTCCCATCTCTGGCTTCTTCTCTTGGCAATAACTGTTATCTTCTGTTCCTGCAGCTGTCCATCAACCCTTGACTGTGGATATAGGCTTTGTAGGCAGCTTAATAGTGATGGCTGCTTCTCTGCACTGAGCCCTCATTTATTGTGTCTCTGATCTTCTGGTAACACAGTATTCTCAGACATTCTGTTGCAGATCCTTGTGTTCCCACATGTGGTTAAAGAATCAAACTTTACTCTTTAAAGGGTTGACAAGAAGTATGAAGAGAAGTAATAGTTTTATAGACCACAGCTCTATAAAACCAGGTACAAAGTTGTTTAACTTTTCCATGAATAAGAACAATGGGAACTATCATAAAGCCTTTAGTGCAAGAATGGTCTCTGTTTATAAACACCTGCCACAGTGGAATTTCCCATTTCATGACTGTAGTGCTTTGGCTCTTTCTCATTAAAAGATAATAATTTTTGAAAATAACACAAGTATTCAAGTTGAAGACTGAGAGAGTCCATGGAGAAATTGCATTTAGCTAAAGAATCCTAGCTAGATAATACACTCTCATCTTGGTTTTCTTTTTTGTTTTTTACATTTTCTTTTTTGACTTTATTTGGATGAAATAAACAAAGAAGATAAATTTTCTAAACTTAATGCTGTATTTCAGAAATAGATGCTTACATGTTACTGTAGAAGCTGTTTAGAGACCTGGTTTATGTCAATCCGTGACACTGGACAATGAATCAAGGCTTGGCAGAGTCTCCAAATTTTCTATAAATGTTGGCTACATAGCATAATGTTAGCTTCTGTACATATCTAGTTTATTAAATAGAAAACAATGGAAAAAATGCTTCAAGGACAAGCTACACTATGGATCATATGAATGGCTTAAAAACTTTGAACAGTGGTGAGGTTATACTAACAGCACTCCATTTTTGGTTTCTTCTATGTACTTTTCTGAAACAGGAATTAGGGCTGTTTTTAAAGAGCATAACAGGCATGTCTAAAGGAAGTTCTAGCATTTCCAAAGACCTCCTAATTTTACTGAGAAAGTAACTGACCTCTTCATCGAGTCTTCTCTTAAACACCTCCAGGGGTGGTGACTCCACCACCTCCCTGGGCAGACCATTCCAATGAGCGATCACTCTCTCTGTGAAAAAGCTCTTCCTAACATCCAGCCTAAACCTCCCCTGACGTAGCTTAAGGCCATGTCCTCTTGTTCTGGTGTCGTCAGCCTGTGAGAAGAGTTCCACACCCACCTGACTGCAATCTCCCCTCAGGTAGTTGTAAACAGCAATCAGGTCACCTCTGAGCCTCCTCTTCTCCAGGCTGAACAACCCCAGTACCCGTAGCTGCTCCTGATAGGGCTTGTCCTCCAGTCCTTTCACCATCCTTGTCGCCCTTCTCTGGACCCTCTTGAGCAGTTCAACATCCTTCTTAAACTGGGGAGCCCAGAACTGCACACAGTACTCAAGATGTGGTCTGACCAACGCTGCGTACAGGGGAAGGATAACTTCCCCAGTGCGACTGACCACACTGTTCCTAATACAGGCCAGGATGCCATTGGACCTCTTAGCCACCTGGGCACACTGCTGGGTCATATTAAGTTTCCTGTCAATCATTACTCCTAAATCCCTCTCCATTTCACCACTCTCCAGCCACTCATCCACCAGCCGATAGCAGTGCATGGGGTTGTTATGTCCAAAGTGAAGAACCCGGCACTTAGACTTGGTAAATCTCATACTGTTGGAGTCTGCCCATTTCTCTAGCCTATCGAGGTGCCTCTGAAGGGCCCTTCTACCGTCTGGCAGTTCAACATTTGCCCCCCGCGTGGTATCATCTGCAAACTTGCTGATGATGGACTCGATTCCCTTGTCCATATCATCAATAAAGATGTTGAACAGTACTGGGCCTAACACGGATCCCTGTGGGACTCCACTAGCAACTGGCTGCCATACTTGCTAACATGCTCATGATTTTTCTAGGGTCTGAATGAAGAATATTGTAAGGGGGGATGGCAGACAGTGAAGAAACAAGAAGTAAAAATATATATAAGTATGATGAAACTATTTAGATGAACTTCTGAATTTTGCCTAATTTACTTCTGCTACAAGTTTTCAGTTCAGTGTTTCATAGTTCTCTTTTATTGGTACACTTGTGTATGTGATACTGGCAAGCAGCTATAGATAGAAATCTGTAATTATACAAATGCTCAGGAAGTAGCTAAAGGCTGGAGCAGCTATAGAGACTGGGAAATGTCCTTGATTAGTATGAGGGAGGCATGAGAGAGTAGAAAGCAAGCACCGCTCATCTGAACAACAAAATACCTTGAAGAACAACAAAAAACCTTGAAGAAAAGTCCTTCTTTCTAGATTGGAAACAGTCACAATAGCAAGTAGTGCAGATTAGGAACAATTTATGTTGATTTATCTTAATTGCACTGTTTGATAAGATAATTTGAAAGGCAGAAATAGCTGGTACCTGTGAAGCAAAGGGATGGCATGACATTGGTTATTCTTTTGAGAAGAGAGAGAAAGATATGTGTTTGTCACTTACAGAACAGTTCGCTAACAACATCTGGATGGGAGAAATCTGTACGGGCTGTAAAGCATAACATGCTCCTTACAGAGGAATATTCATTCCCAGTTATTCTGCAGGTTGTTCTCTTGGGGCCATTTCTTACATCTTCCTAGAGCATCAGAACTAAGCCAGAACTGGAGCTCTGTGGTGGTGCTGTGCTGTGATGTAACCATCCTCTATCAATTTACTTTCATTCCGATGTGTAGACATACTTTATTTTTACACATACATTTTCTTTGAAGGCAACTTAATGAATAATAAGCCCATTATATTTGGGAACGCTGATACAAGGTGAATGAGAGTACTGAGTTTTTCCCACCTCCATCATCCATGATGTATTTGAAGTGATCAGTGCATGTAACTTGAAACACCTTGAATTCATGTAAAATCTCATTCAGAAGCTGTACTCTGTACATTTTAACCCACATTAAACAGGTCACAAACTGTTTTTCCTCTTGAAAGGTGGTCTCTATGTGCTAATTAAATGAAGGGACTTCACTTTTTTCATTAATTTTTTCATAGTTTTCCTTGTTCATCCATAGAGAAGGTTTTAATTTTGAAACTGTGGACAGTTGTATGAATATATAATTTAAAAAATAGTTCCCACATTTAAAAGACTGATAAAATTAAAACACATGCAAACACACTGACTGCAAAAATGTATGTGTAGCTATAAAATGTGTCTGCCTGACAGACCCAAGCATCTGCTGATGCTTCTAACAGGCCCTCCAGGTTTTTCCCTCGTGTAAACTGGATTGTAATTAGTGTAAGATTAGGGCAGATTGTCTACAGGACAACTGGTCATCTGAACTGGTAGATGGGGTCAGGGTTCTGTAGAGTTCCCCTGTAATCCAGGAGGAAGAAGTTAGAGACCTGCTGAGCCACTTGGATCCTCCTAAGTCCTTGGGGCCGGATGCGATCCACCCCAGGGTAATGAGAGACCTGGCAGATGAACTCGCTAAGCCACTCTCCATCATTTTTCAGCAGTCTTGGCTCACTGGTGAAGTCCCAGATGACTGGAAGCTGGTGAATGTGACCCCCTATACTCAAGAATGGCCAGAAAGACGACCCAGGAAATTACTGACCTGTTAGCCTGACCTCAGTTCCAGGTAAAGGTATGGAGAAGATAATCCTAGGTGCAATCATGCAGTACCTGCAGGATGATCAGGAGATAAGAGCCAGCCAGCATTGATTTAGGAGGGGTAGGTCTTGCCTGACCAACATGATCTCCTTTTATGACCATGTACCTCGCCTGGTAGATGAAAGGAAGACTGTGGATGTAGTGTATCTGGACTTCAGTAAGGCCTTCGACACAGTCTCCCATAGTATACTCCTGGAGAAGCTGGCAGCCCTGGGCTTAGACAGGAGCATTCTGTGCTGGCTTAGGAACAGGTTGGATGGCCGAACCTAGAGAGTGGTGGTGAAGGCGTCACATCCAGTTGGTGACTGGTCACTAGTGGCATCTCCCAAGGATCCAATTCTGTTTAATATCTTTATTGATGATCTTAACAACGGAATTGAGTCAATCATAAGCAAGTTCGCAGATGATACCAAGCTCAGAGCAAGTGTCGACCTGTTGGAGGGTAGGAGGGCCCTACAGAGGGACCTGGACAGACTGGAGAGATTGGCAGATTCCAACAGGATGAGATTCACCAAGTCCAAGTGCTGGGTTCTACACTTTGATCACAATAACCCCATGCAGAGCTATGGATTGAGGACAGAGTTGCTGGAGAGTGGTCAGGCAGCAAGGTATTTGGGATATGGTGGATAGGAAACTTTAACAAGAGCCAGCAGTGTGCCCAGGTGGCCAAGAAGGCCAGTGGCACCCTGGCCTGCATCAGGAATAGTGTGGCCAGCAGGACGGGTGCCTTCCAACTCAGAATAATCTGTGAACCTGTGACTAGGGAAGTTATCCTTCCCCTGTACTCGGCACTGGTTAGACTGCACGTTGAGTACTGTGTCCAGTTCTGGGCCCCTCAGTTTAAGAAATATGTTGAGATACTAGAACGTGTTTAGAGAAAAGCAAAAAGGATGGTCAAGGGACTGGAGCACAAGCCTTATGACGAGTGGTTGAGGGAGGTGGGATTGTTTAGCCTGAAGAAGAGGAGGCTCAGGGGAGACCTTATTGCTGTTTATAACTACCTGTAAAGTGGTTGTAGCCAGGCAGGGGTTGATCTCTTCTCTCAGGCAACCAGAAACAGAACAAGAGGACACAGTCTCAAGCTCCATCAGGGGAGGTTTAGACGTAATATTAGGAAGAAATTCTTCGCTGAAAGGGTGATCAGCCATTGGAATGGGCTGCCCAGGGAGGTGGTGGAGTCACTGTTCTTGGAGGTGTTTGAGACTAGTCTGAATGAGGCATTTAGTGTCATGGTTTAGGTGATGGGTTGCTGTTGGATTATAAATTGGACTTGATGATTTCCAAGGTCTCTTCTGACTCTGCCAATACTGTGATACTATGATTCTGTAAGGAGGCAAAAGCATATGCAGAGATCTGTTTTAAATTTGTTTGACCTTGACCTGCAAACTAGTCATGAGTAATAGAAAAAAATCCTCTTCGTCATTGAGCATGTTATCATAATTTAATAGTTTAGCAGAATACACATTTTTAGAAACTTTGTCTCATGTCATCTTGGATTACTGTAGGTTTTTGCAGCTATGGAAGGCCACTCAGCAAAAGCACATAACTTTCTGCACAAGGTTTCTTGGGAGAGGCAACTTCACATTAAAGTGATATGTTACCATTTTGTTGAAATTTTATGATTGTGTTGGAATTTCCCAGGCACTGTAACTCCTTATCTTTCCTGAAAGGTGAGGTGGAGGAAAGAGAATTTCACCATGTAGCATAAGGATGATTTATCAGATGGGGTCTAATCTATATATGGCTTTTCAGTTCAGATTAGGAGGGCACTTCTGATGCAAGTCTCCAAACTCTTCTTATATGCTGCGATTTGGTTTGCAGTGCGGGGCTGTCTCAGAACATGAGAGATGCTTTCGTCTAGGAAGAAACAAAGCTGTAAGATTTTCCACAGAGGTATTCATTATATGTTCCAGTTGTACACAAGCATTTGGTCGATGGAATCAGACATGGGCCACTCTGAAGTGAAAAACTGCAAAATAGGAAATATAGACATTAAAAGATGTCTATAGGCTAAGGAAGAGCAAGGAAGATTTATCATATTAATTGTTTGAGGTACATTTTTAAAAAAATAAATATGTACAGTAGGGAGCCGCTTGTCTTGGTTTGACGCAAATGAATCATTCCAAGCACTGAAGGCATCTGCAGACACCTAATGCTAGAGAGTCAGTTCAGCAAAATTAAGGCCTAGTTATTAAGTTTAATCACCAATGTTTATAGAGCAGATTACGGCTTTTGGGTGCCACTCATGTAGATATCTGATATACCACCGGTGATGTACCAAGTGAGAATTTGATTTTTCAGGCCTCATTATGTAATTAGTCCATATTTTTACTGGATGCTTTTACTGTAATGTCTTCATATCGGCTGCAAAATCTGTGATGTAATTTTCACAGCTAAATGATAAGTGCAGAAATTCTGCCTTGCTAATTAAGTATGAGAAATGTAGTCATTGCATTTTTTGAATATGTATTTCATATGAGGTTGTTTGCAAATGTATTAAAGGATTTTCCATAAGTATGTAATCATTTTCCAGAAAATTTACAGTTGTTTGTACTATGTTCTTTTGTTTCTTTTCCTGTAAATGTGTGAATGCATTACACATGTGGAATAAATAATTTATTCATATTAGGGTAAATTCTGTACTTCTGTAAGCCTCCAGCTTTACCAGTGTGTTGCAAAGGTAGTTCATCAAAATCAAGATTAAATACTAGTGGACTTGATGCCCTTGATGCTCTTCTTTGGTCTGTTGATTTGCTCAGTCCTTCCTCCTACCCATTTTGCAGGGGACAGCAAGGAGGTGTACCAAGCTATTTGTGTTCTCCTGCACCACCTACCACACAGGAGACTCAGCAAAGTCTTGGGCACCTTCTCTACTCTTGCACTTTTAGACCAGGTTAGGGGAGAAAATAGTATCTCCTTGCAGCTTATGGATAAAGAGATTTTATTCTTGCTTGTGGGCAACTTTGTCTTTGTTAAACCATGCAGTTACCTGAAAATGTCCAGAGTTACCTGTGCCACAACACAGATGTACAGAATGGATACCACATGGCCAATGCCCATTTCTTTCAGTGCTCTATTTGGACAGGCAAAAGGAATACAGCAGGGCAGAAGGGTAGCCCGTTTGAAGTGGACTGACAAATCCCCTTTGGGCTTGACCTCCAAGATTAATGTAATCATGTAGCTTATTTACTCTGAGTTAATAGAGTCACTGTTTAACAGTTATTGTATTTGATTAATGAAGGTTTTGCAGTTCCATTGCTGAAGGAAAAGACAGATGTGTTTGTGGTCCACTGCTTCTACTTAAACAAACACAAATTCCAGCTTCAAATCTTACTCAAGGGCATACTGCGTCAAGGGGACAATATATAGCCTCCAATTTGAAATCAGTTGTCAGAAGCAGAAAGTACTATGTTGGTTTTTTAATCATAGATGAGAGAGTAGCTGTCCTTGAGCATCTGACTTTCCATAGCATCTGACTTTCCATCTGAGCACTGCTCAGTGTTCAGCACCAGTGGAAGAAACAACAGCTCTGGAAACCCAAGGTTGGCTCAGCCTTTGGATTCTTAATGTCCATCAGCATAGTATCACACATCTCCTGCTTCAGGTTCCCTTTCAGATGTCTAGTGCCCACAGAAGATCCTGCCCAATATGAATGTTAACTATCATGTCATGTTTAGTTTGATGTACACTACTAACTCTCAGAAACCACATGTAGTTTACTGCCATTTATAATAAGTCCTGTATACCAAATACGGAATTGTTTTAGTCCATTCCTCCCTTAATCTACTTTATTTACCCATTTGTTGTTGTTGTTGTTTTCTTCCCCCACTGATTCCTGCAAAGTGCCCATATTAAGGATGGGATAAGTATTTAAATCTTTAAAACTGAAACTGCTTTATATTGAATTAGCTGGCTTCAGCAAGATTCAAGACCCTGCACACCTGCTCTTCATTCTCCGGCTATCCACTCTTGTCAGCATACTATTTACTTTTGAATTAGAGACAGGAGACCACTCAGTCATTGTCTGTATGTCTATACATTTGCCATAAGGACAGAATTGGTCTTTTGACACTCAGGTTTATTTGCCCACTCATGGCAAAATCAGAGGAAGAATAGCATGGTTGCTTACTGTAAGATTGACTTAAAAGAAAGAAAGATGATTTCAAATAGTAAGGCATGGTTTTGTTTGTGAAAGAATAACAAGATGATGAGGAATTATTTCAGCAAACTTGAAGCATATGTCAAAAGCAAAATCTCTTTGTTGTCAGACGTGTCCCAGGTGTAGAAGATGAGTACTGTAGTGTAGAAGCTTAGTATTGTAATAAAAGCAGTAAAAATATGTGATGATTTGTATTGCTTGTAGGCAGATGTCCCCACTGGCTACACTTGCAAATCTTACACCAGTGCTGCCTCATATTTGTAGCTCATCTAGTAAATACAAAAACTGCCACTAAAGTAGCATCTTCAACACCTTTTCTTAATTTCCTAGCTCTAATGCAAGCTCCTTAAACTGTTGAGGTTCTGACTTTATTTACAAGCACTCAGGCAGTATCTGTGATAGTGACACAACTGCTGACATTTCAGTTGATGGTGCACATAGCAGAACATTTTGACATAAGTGTTTTTCAGGGCAGAGACTCTCAGTAAGTTGTACTGTGCTATGAAATGTGTGTATTATTGCTGCTGAAAAGATTTTGCAGGAAATGACCACTGCTTGGAATTTTTCAGATTAACCAAGGACAATTTGAAAAATAGCAGAAGGATGACTTTGTGCAGGTTTGTGTTGGATGAAGTGACTTACTCTCTAGTTTTTCTGGATAGTCAAGGTCCTGAAATGGTATTCATTTCTCAGGTGTGTCTGAAGAAATGACAGCTTATCCAGGTCCAGTATTTAGAGGTCAAGAGATTGACCTGGAAATTCCAAGGCAAAGAAGTTACATGAACAGTTCCCATCAGTAGCAGCTTTTTTCACAAATTTTGACTGATAAAGGCTCCTCCTATATTTTGGTCTTATGCCAGCAGAGTATTATGCACGTGGCCACATGAGGCTTATGGGGCACACAGCTTCCTCCAGTGCGATGAAATTATAATAGGGCTTCCCATTGTGGAAAGGAAGAACAAGCTTACATAACTTTGTCCTGTGGTACAAAAACTCTTTTCTTTTGAAAAGAAAAATACAATATATAATAGATTTTTCTAGCAAAAAGGTATGACCTACATTCTAGACATGACTAAGGATTTTCACATTACTTTAAGGCATTTGTGCTTAAACAGTCTTAGATTAGTTTCACTACAGTTGGGAACATGGGATAGACCCATAACCGTCCTGTCTCTACAAATTGTTCTGGGTATAAATAACTGCCTGTTCAGGTTTGCACTAAACTTTCCAAATCATTTCAACAGCATGGTAATGAATTTATTTAGGAAAAGGATCATATTGCTGCTTTATTTGTACTTACAAGAATCCTAGTCAGAGAGGAATCAGTTAGAGGACTTTCTGAATATATCTTTATTGTAAAAAAGCTGACTGTAAGTAACATACCAAAGGAATACATGGTGTACTACTGTATTACATATTAAAAATCATTCATCGGCAGGAGAATCATCAAAAAATGCAGAACCTTTTATGCAGCTTTATTTTCATCAAGAATTTGAATGTAGCAAGCATATTTATTTCTGCATCTTCCCACACACTGTCAGAGCAGTCTTTAAGGAGACCAGATTTTCAGATAAATTCAGACTATCAAGTATGCAGAGATAGGTATACTGGAGTTATTGTTGATTAATAGAATAAACTGAATAAATGCTTGATTAAAAATACCAGCAAATGAAACGGACATACAGAAACACAAATGCCTTGGAATTTTCCAGTTACTAGAATCTGAATGAAAATGAGAATATCTGAATGAATGGGAAAAATTGAAGAATTAACAGAAGTATTCATGGCAAAATGCAGGGAAAAAGTTCTTGCCCAGCCTCTAAATATTGGTAATCCATGTGTGAGCTCTCTGTACTTCATGCAATTATTTTGCATCTGGCTTATTCAAGACATGAAATTGTGACTATATATTATAAATAAAATATTGGAGGAATGCAAAGAAACTGAAAATACTTTTTAGACTTTATTCAGCAATACTTTTCAAGATGTTCATTTTCCTCTTCTAAAGCACATGAAAAATAGGAGGAGAAATTGCATCCTGACAATAAGAAAAGATAGAGCACTGATTGAGCATTAGTCAGTAGATAATTCAGAACAATATATGTTTTCCACATTTTTTGTATGATAATACAGAAGTTTTTGAAGCAGAAATATAACCCATAACCAAAATCACCACTCTGCATGTGTAAATTTGCATGTACTTTTAAAAAGCTGTTCTAAAAGGCTGCATTTCCCAGGTATTGTATTGCTAAGGAACAGTCCAACTTGCAGCTTATATACACTTCTTACAGGACATCTGGAAAAGCTTAAACCACCATCTTCTGGAATGTGTAATATACCACTCTAATATATGGCATTTCTGCTTTAGACTACTTCTCTATTAACAGTTTCATGGAATTTATCCAACTGTGAAAGCTTCTTTATTCTGTTCTACTTTTTCTAATTCTTAATTGTGAATCCCAAAAGAAACTGAGGTGTAGAGACACAGATAGCATATGAAGAATTATGCTGACAAATCTGGTAAACTCCTTTCTGTGCAAAATATAGTTAGACATGGACAGAAACGATTAGCAAACATTCTTTTTTAGGGATTTCTGCCAATTGTCAATATGCATGACAGCGTTAACTGCCTATTCTTGAACAAGAATGCTACCACAGTCATTGTTTTCTGTTTCTGGCAGAAGAATATCATGTCTCTTCTGAGTCTGCAGGCAATAGTCTTATTTTACCAGAATGCCACATTCCAAAGGTTCATAACAGGACTCCCAACTGGTTTTAGTGCTTAGAGCACTGCTGTACATCCAAATCTGGCCTTCACCCAGCAGCTCTTATCACAGCCTGTGGAATACCAGAACAGCCTGCACTGAAAGTTGGGTTTGTCTGAATCTCTAATCATTTTCTGCATTGCCAGAGCAGTACATGCTGCAGACGTCATGTGTCTCTTGCTGGAACTGTGGTATAACTTGAGTGTGTACCTGTGAAGGGGTTCTTGTCTTTAAGAAGTAAAACCCAAAAGCAGTGTTGAATCAAAGCTACTTAGGTTTCTCCAGTTCTATATATCCTGTCTTAGGAAAGGAGGACCAGAATCNTTAGGAAAAGAGGACCAGAATCCAGTTAATTTCTCTGCTATGGTAGACAGGGTGGGATTTTTGTCTCTTCTTTAAGCATCAGTCTTGTCCCTAATGTGCCTAATACACTGTACTTGTGCTTGCATCCAGGGGCATGCCCTACTGTTGTAAAATTCTATAAAGTTTCTTGAGAGTCTTAATCACACTTTAATCACACTCCATACATGTTTTGCACTCTAAGTCTCTCACAGAGCATCTATCTCAACCTCATCAGAAAATGGAAGAACATAACTTTGCCAGCTTCATAGAATATGTTGAAACGGGGAGTGTGATATAGGGCAGGTATTTCTCCAGATATATAATTCCTTGCATTCTTTGAATGAAGGAAAATCTAGTGCAGGATGAAATTCACATTTAAATTTTCATTGAGCGTTCTGGAGTTGTCTGGTGTTCTGGAGGCTGTTATGCAAAGGATACGAAAATTGATTGCATTGATTTGCATTGATGCAAAAATCCTAATAGAAGCTGGTAAAGTAAAATTTTATTATGGTAGACATTTCTCTTAAGAGAAGCTTGATTTTGAACCTAAAGTCATCCCGTGTTGAAGCATCTGTTAATTGTCGGCTTGCCACTTCAGCATGTACCAATGAAACCACTGCACAAACCGATGCGATGATCATGACGTGGCTCCAGAACCTGAGTATATTTACAAAGCACCTCACGGATGTCTGTGAAGGATGAAAAGAGGTCAGGTGTCACGAAAATGTTTCGATAGCTCCATAGTCTGGAAATGCTTGTCAATTCACCTGTTTCTTAATCCTAGTCATCTTTCTTTAACCAAATTATGAGAATATTCTGGGGTTTGACCTACTTTTCTGTGTCATAGAGGACAAAATATCTTAACAGGTGTGACCAGCATGACCCTAGNGGTGTGACCAGCATGACCCTAGTGTCTGGGCATGAAATGGGCAATTAGATTCAGCGTAATATAAAATATTCATAGCACATGATACTGTTGTTATTTTCTGGCAGATTGATTGCTTCAGTCAGGCTGAATGGACTGGCTGCCAAGCATTTACATTGGCTCACTAAAGCACTCATGATAATAGGTCCTTCTGGTAAAAATTACAAAACCTGGAGGTCAAAACACATAAAACAACAAGCGAAATAAAAATTATTCTGTTGTGACTCTGTTCTGTCCTAGATGGGAGCAGGAAGTACAGTGTGCTGAAATAGCTGGCAAATGGTTGGTTGCTTTTCCCTGTAAAACACTCCATTAGGAGTGGGGGGAAAGTTCTTCTTTTAAAATTTATTCCTGATAAGGAACTATTGGCAGAAAGGTTACGAGGTTATGCTAAAAGCTACTTGACAGAACTTGTCTTTGCTGAAGAATTAGTTTAAATTGCATACACTCAAGCTAATGCCCTTCAAGTTAATGTAGCTTGAATGAGGAAAGCCACCCTATAAATTAATACTACAGCAATACAGAGTAGCTGTGTTAGTAGCTGATGTGTTAGGAGCTCAGCTGATCAGCTGAGAAAATCATTTTTCTTAGCTCATTTCCACTGATGGCCTGAAAATTCTGGGTGAAAGCATAACTGTTCTTGAATGAGCGTTACTGGGTTTTTTTGGTGGCTATTTTTCATGAATGGGGCCCAAGTTATCAACAGCACAAATTTTAACTGAAGTTAACTCTGCAGGGAAAAAAGTGTCATGTGTTTCTAAGTGATCAGGTGCTTTCAGATAAGTCAGAGAGAACTAGGTCAGAGCCGCAGATACATAGGCTAGAGAATCCAACTGAAGACAACGGTTACGGAGTTGAAAAAACAAATGAAGGTCCTGATTTTGAAAAGCATTGAGCATCCTGCCTCCCTGGAAGATATTGGCTCTTGCCTTCACCGGAGATCAGATCACTTGTTTTGTTCTCTGGAGCACAGCTTTTTGAAGACTTTGACTAGAAGAACTGATGGCATTGTGCGGTATGGGTGAGAAGTATTAAGAAGCCTCAGGGTCCCATACAGCTCTCTTCAAGGGTCCTGTAAAGTCTCTGTGCAGACCCCAGCCCCCTTTGCAGAGTGGGAGAGGAATTGTATCTGCATGTGACCAAAGGCAGATCATGGGAAGGATGTTCCCACTGAAATTTGCATGTTTCTTCTTTTTGCTGATGGCTTTTACAATTGGAAATTTAGCAAACAGGACTCTATCCTCTCACTGAGGTTTGCAGAACATTTGCTCATGTTAACGTGAGAAAGCACAGCTTCAGCTTTGCAGATAGGCTTGTGCTTATAATAGATGCAAGGGAAAGATATGCTTAAATAACAGAATGGCTGCCACAGAAGTGACAACAGACAGACAGGTGTATGACACAAAGGAGAAACTAGCAAGTAAGATATTAGCTACTGCTATAAAAATACAAAACAAGGGCACTGTTGAGGCATTGAAGGACAGAGTGTTGCTTTGTTGGAATAATTTTTTATTTCTGTACTTCAGGACACATGAACATAGATGTCCTTAATCTGGCAATCATAGACAAAACACCTCCTTACACAGTTGTCTGTTGTCCCTCCAAGAACTTCATCTTCTCATGAATTATTGTTCAGAAAGAAAGACAGCTCCTGCAATTTGGAGGTGTCAAAAATGAGGCCATGCAACTCTAGGACAAAATAATTTCCAGTATCATTTTTTGCTCTGGAACAAGGAAGAGCTCCAGTACTCTACTATAAACTCTGATTTTTCAAATTTATTTACCAGTTGAAAAACAAGGATTTCTGTTCTAGGTCTTTTAGACAGTTTTTTTCTTCTCCTTGTGAGACAAATAATTCTGTACCACATGTCACCTGTTCTGTAAGAATTCCCACTGGTTTGTGGAAAAATCTCATTATCATTTCAGAGTTCTTTAACACATTGATCTTCTGCAGGTCACTGTTGTAACTTGGAAGCATGGCAAAGTGGCAAAAGGTTCAGTTGGTTTATATCTGTTCTTACAGGGGGGGTAGGTGCTCTCAATGCTCTTTTTAGAATTTTATGGAAATACAGCAAGCCAGTAGAATAAAAATCAATTAATGTGTTAACTTTTTTCTTCTACAAAACTAATTACAAGAGAGTACAATCAACAAATCAAATTTGTAGTTGGAGTTGCATTGATTGTGCTTAGTTGATTAAATTGATCTGTTAATGAATTAGTATCTGTGTGAAATTGAATCAACACCATCCAGTTGCAGATGGAAGGAAGATTCAAATTATGAAGCTGTTCAACACAGCCAGAGAAGTGCCAGGAATTTAACTATTCCCAGCCCTTTGAGGCACTGCTGTGATAATCAGATTTGCTTCAGGAGTTACTAGATTTGCTTCAGGAGTTACTTTTTTCTTTTCTTTTTCTTCCCTACTTGTTCTGCTGTAGAGAAGATGGGATTCACAATACCAAAACAAATGTTTGTAGTGTAAATGTTGATGTAGCCAAGCTTCTCAGTTAGCGTCTTTTTAGTTCACATAGAGTAATAAGCACTTGAAAGATGTACATGATTCCATTCTAAATGATGTATTTTTAAATGGTCATATAAATCATTCCTTCCAACTTGTTATTTCTCTTCATTGACTCTAAAGGAGGTGTGTGGCATAAGCTTGACAGTAGATACCTACACTGCAGATATTAAATATTAGATTGGAATTATCATATCAAAATAGTTCAATTTCTTTTTTCCAGAAGATTAGTTTCACACAAATACACTCTTGCTGTATCCAATGAAGCATGCTTATTGAGTGTAACATTTGCTAAAATGTAAATACTGAAGTGTTAACACTTCCTTATGCCAACAGATGTGTATTCACATTATTTGAGGTGTAAGAGCAAGGTCAATAATAAGCAGGCAAAAAATCCCAATGCTATGAAAAACAGAAGGAAACAAAATGCTATTTAAAGAAGAAATAAGAAGCTCCTCTGCTTGCAAGGAATTGAGCTCTTCAGAAGTAGTAACATAGATGAGGGCACTCCAAGAATGCCTTTAGTTTGCAAAGCAAGCTTTTCATTTTCTTGTGTAGACCATAAAACTGCCAAGTTAGTCATCATTTCCGGTTATAAAGATCTAGAAGAAATGCATCACCCCTGGAGAAGAGTTGGCCATTTGTGTTTGTCATTTCTTATTTCCTTCTCAAAGAGGAGCTAAGTATAAATCATATAATCTGGTAAAGTGGCCCAATTTGGAAAAAGTGCTAATAATATAACTTTTGGTTAAAGAACATCTTTGGCCTTCTTGTCTCTGTAAATTAGATATCATGTGCCAGGTTGGGATTTTTTTAATTATATAAATGCATTCCAGCAATGATCACGGTCAAAGAAGTAAAAGATCATCTTATCAGTAGTAATTTGCAAGTACTACTGCATCTCATCGTGGGGAGCACAGTGGGAGTGTCAATGAGTTCAGTTTCTTGGATTTCCTCTGATTTTGGTATAGATAGTTGCTTTTCCACCCTTTTGGTCACTTGCATAGTTACCTTTTCATTTATCCCTGTTTTGTAAATGGGAGTCTGATAGATTCCTGATGATGTACTGAGCAGTGAAGACTCCCCTCCAAGAGTGCAGCCCCATCAGTGCTGGGAATTCAGACCTCCTTAGTGAGTCAGTCCAGTGCCTCAGGTCCTCCACATTGTCCTTGGGTCTTTGCCCAGGAAGGGGTTTCCCCCTGGTGCTGAGACCTTATTTATGTGTCGGGGTTTTAGTAGGTTCACAAGTTCACAGGTTATTCTGCGTTGGAAGGGACCCACAGGATCATCTAGTCCAACTCCCAAGCAAATGCCCGCCCAGGGATCAGACCCACAAGTGTGGAAATACAGGCACCATGCTCCATCCATCCAAGCCTCCCACCAACTAGACCATGTCACCGAGCTCCTCATCCAGTCTTCTCTTAAACACCTCCAGGGATGGCAACTCCACCACCTCCCTGGGCAGACCATTCCAATGAGAGATCACTCTCTCTGTGAAAAACCTCTTCCTAACATCCAGCCTAAACCTCCCCTGGCGTAGCTTAAGGCCATGACCTCTTGTTCTGGTGTCCTCAGCACGAGAGAAGAGATTCACACCCACCCGACTGCAACCTCCCCCCAGGTAGTTGTAAACAGAAATGAGGTCACCTCTGAGTATCCTCTTCTCCAGGCTGAACAACCCCAGATCCTGGAGCTGCTCCCCATAGGGCTTGTCCTCCAGTCCTTTCACCATCCTGGGTCCCCTTGCCATTACGGGCTGTTTCCCATGGTACCCTCCCAATTATTTTCTTAAACAGTCCAAAGTCAGCCCTCCGGAAGTCCAGCATGGAGGTTTGGTTCATGCCCTTTCTCATTACACTGCCAATTGAAAACTCTATGATCTCATGGTCACTACAACCCAGAGTTCCTCCAACCACAATATCACTAACCAACTCCTCCTTATTTGTAAACAATAGGTCAAGCACTGCCTCCCCCCTGGTAGGCTCACTCACTGGTTGCATCAAGAAACAGTCGTCAACTACCTCTAAGAACCTTCTGGACTGCCTCCTCTCTGTTGTGTTAAATTCCCAGCAGATATCAGGCAGATTAAAGTCTCCTGCAAGAACTAGGGTATTCTAGCAGAAATGATTCCATGATTTCTTTTATGCATCTTGATGTATTGACTGTCAGCTGTATTGGCAGGAAGCTGCTTTGCCAGTTCAGGCATGCCTGTGCTAGGGAAGGCTTACATGCTGTATCAGTATTTTGTCAAGTCTTAAATAATTGGAATAAATGTGTGTAAATCTTCAGAGACATTCAAAAGCTCGAGAGTAAATATTCATCACTTGTAAGATTAAGGAATCTAATAATGTTTTATAGAAGATACGCCCCTGAACTCTAGCTCTTTCTTATCTGGTACAATAACTTTGTAAATGATTCTGAATAGGAGGTTCTTATTCATTTTGTTAATGCACTCTCTCTGATACCAGCATCCTTTGTGAAGGATGCTTACATTTTCTTGACTGTCATTCAGCTGGTCAGTAGATAACCTCCTTATCCCCGCATTCTCCAAAATTTTCCAAATAGAATTTATCCTTATCTAAATTGGATACTCCGAGTGCTTCTCTGAAATCTTTTCTTCATGCAGCTGAGAGCTAGTGGCAACACCTTGCTGAAGAATTTTTTTTTCTCAGGAAAAATAAGTAATCTGGAGGAAAAAACCTTGAGAACTCAAATAGCATTTAATTCACCTAGACAAGCTCAATTAAAAGAACATTAATTTTGTAACATAAGGAAGTGAAAGCAGGGAAACATAGAAAAGGACTAAACAGCAAATGTCTATGCATGACAGATAACGTTATGCAGGTTTTCCATCATTCCTGGCCATTGGAGGTCTATCCATTAGTAGTTTTAAGTTTAATGATAAATCATGAGATTTATAGTTTGCATAGGAGTGCTTCTGTTTAATTTATTTTACAGGTTTCTCCATAAAAATAAGACAATTGGGACCAAAAGAGACTTCCAATTAAAAAATTGATCTGCCTGCTTCACTAGGGTTGTAACACTGCTCTGAGTTGGCAGAATTTTCTTGTGTTGTATTCCCTCTTCTCTTAGGAAGCAGAGAACGCCTTATATCTCTGTTGAATCAGATCACAAGGAACTAAAGAAGCTTCTGCTGTGTATTAAAGATACAAATATAGTAGGATTTCTGAGAAGGCCATAAGATTTTTTAAATTAAATAAAAACATCCTCTCATGTTTCTGATTTTTGAAATTAATTTTGATGCCCAAAGAATAGGGAAATTAACACTAATGTATTGAAAGCTCATATATGTGTATATACATACTCTATTCAGTTTAATTAGAACAAAAATTACTGTATCAGTCTAGCCTTCATATGAATTACTGTATGCTCTCCCATACTTCATATTCCTATGTAGGCTGAAGGGAAGCCTTACTGAGAAAATCTCTTAAAGAAATGTTTTTTACTCTCTATCAGTGTATTTTTACTCTATCACTATATCATTCTATTCCCTTCAGTTACAGGTCTACCGTGCAGTATCTCCAAGTGTTTGTTTTTCAAATTATAGAAGTTTTAGAAAATTTGAAACGGATGTTTGTAGTAGCCAAGAATTCCTTATGAGGGAAAAAAAAATAGTTGATGGACTTTTTTTCTGCCTATCTAATAGCAAAATAACCCCACATCTGAGGTTATTTCAAGTTGATTAGGAAAACTGCAAGTTGTATTCACAGAACAATAGCTTTAACAGAAGATGGCTTTAATGTACTCCTCTGTGTTTATAAGTCAGCCTGGAAAGCAGATTGTCACTTGGGAAATTTCTACCTGTTGTTCTATTAACCAGCAAGGAAATAAGAGATCATTCCAAGAAGAGGAAATATTCAGAAAAGGTTGTGGGTAAGACTTCCAATTAACTCGGCTAACACAGGTATTATTGTAGTGTGGAGCCTTTGACAGTTTTCCCCATTATTAGATTTTCACACAGTATATCAATATTCAGGCTTCTTCACAGTGTATTTTCAGATGAACTTTTTTCTAGGTAGTGGCTTATTTACCCTCTGCAATGAGATTTCCTGTGAGCACACTATCCATGAGCCATAGGTTTTAAGTTTGTAACGAGTATGCTGGCATACCTGTATGGAGCTTACCCCTCTTGGCACAAAAATTTCTATTGGGACTTTTTATTAACTATTATCTAGTATAATCATCATTTTCAAATAACTAGTCGGAGTGTACTAGTTGTGATATCTCTAATACAAATGGTTAAAATCAACAATTTGATGTTAAATTTGCATATTTTTTGTAATTTGGGTGGAAAGAATGTAAAACCTATGTTCATGTTGCTTCTTATGCAGCTTGGATGTGCATGTCTGTTTTCTGTGTAGCTTAACCACTGTATGCAGTGTCATCCAATCACATATTTTTTTCCCAACACCCAAATTCACAGTGACCTAACATTTTTCCTCCTGCATTACTGTGCATTACTGATACTGTTCCTTAACAGGCTTTTCGATTTCTCTTGCTAGACAAGGCTGAATAGAAACCTAAAAAAAAACCCCTCATAATGAAATGTTTATTTCTCATTACCTGTCTATCCATCTATATTCCTAAGTTAGGACTCTGCCACATAGTATCTCTGAGCTAAGTGTTACCCCTTGCCTTGGTCCTAGTGCCCCTTGAACTCTTCAGAAGGACTCCTCTGTGACTTAGTTCCCTTAAGCAGCAGGAAAAAACCCTCCTCTACAGAGTTTCATGGTATTACTTGATCCAAACTGCCTAGTTGGTTACTGCCCAGAGGCAGGACTTCAGTTCTTGCCTGACAAAGTCTGGCGTCTTGTCCACAGCACTCACTTTGTGCCAACTTGAGCGCTATCCACAGGAAGCCAGTTCAGAACACTGAAATGGCACAAAATTAGCTTTGTAAAATCTGCTTAGAACGACCATGCAGCTTCACCCTTTTCACAATACCTTGCATGCATCCCTCTGTGAATAACATATTAGAAAAGGGCTTCTGACTTTTGGTAAGTTGTCTTTTTCACCTTTGCCATGATGCTGTAAGTCTGTGTTCTGCACTAAATAATTGATATTAAAAAAAAAGCGAAATATGGGAACACAGGAAAATACAAGCATTTGTCCCAAGCCTATCTGGAAGAAAACCTGTGACAGTCTAACTATCTAATGTAAAAATATTCTGAATTCACCTTATCTTTTCAAAAATGTAGCTCAGAATTATACAGAGAATCTGCCTCAGCATTTGTTATTGTCCCTTGAACTTTTAAAAATAAACTTAATCCTCAAGGCTTATAGCATTGCATCCCATTGATTTAAGCAGTTTAGAAATATACAAACATACACCTCTACAGCTGTAAAACATTAAACCTCTAAAGCTCTTATAGCTACTGCCTAGAATCAATGTTTCATTTCCAAAGCGCTGTAGTAAGCTGTATATTTTTTTACTAACTTGAAGTGATGCAGATACTTATAAAGTACTGGCTGCTTTAATGTGTCTCTTAAAATTAATAAACCGCAATAGCAAAAAAAAAAAAAAAAAAAAAATAGAAACACAATATGTTGAAAAGAAAAATAGGCCTGTCCTTCAGAACATGGACATATTTTAGATCTGCACCTGGTTGAGATATATCTAAATGTTTTGGACAGCACATCTTGAGTACTGTGTCCAGTACCTTGTCTCCAGTCCAGTCTCCCAGGTTTAAGAAGGATGTTGAGCTCCTTGAGAGGGTCCAGAGAAGAGCGACAAGGATGGTGAAAGGACTGGAGAACAAGCCCTATGGGGAGTGACTGCAGGAGCTAGGGTTGTTCAGCCTGGAGAAGAGGAGACTCAGACGTGACCTGATTGCTGTTTACAGCTTCCTGAAGGGAGGTTGCAGTCAGGTGGGTGTGAATCTCTTCTCTCTGGCTGATGACACCAGAACAAGAGGACATGGCCTTAAGCTACGCCAGGGGAGGTTTAGGCTGGATGTTAGGAAGAGGTTTTTCACAGAGAGAGTGATCTCCCAGTGGAATGGTCTGCCCAGGGAGGTGGTGGAGTCGTCATCCTTGGATGTGTTTAAGAGAAGAGTCGATGAGGAGCTCGGTGACATGGTCTAGATGGTGGGAGGCTTGGATGGAGTGTGGTGCCCATGGTTCCACGCTTGTGGGCCTGATCCCTGGGTGAGCGTTTTCTTGGGAGTTGGACTAGATGATCCTGTGGGTCCCTTCCAACTCAGAATAACCTGTGAGCCTGTGAATGGGCTAGAGCTGAGGTTGTTTGCATTGCAAGCAGTTATACCCATCACTGTAAGTTTACCCGGAGCACAGATCTGCACCATGAACCTCTTCTGAGCCCTGAAGCAACATGTCCATTCCCCTTCCCTTTGGAAAGACTCCAGAGGCTCAAATGGGGCACCAGCCTTAGGTAGTGCGGGGTTGCGATACTACTGTCCTGCTATTCATGGCACCTTTCTGCTTGGTAACCCTGTCACCACAGCAAACAGGACAAAAGAATCCCGGTCTCACTTTTCACTGTAAGAGAATATTGAAACATAGTGTAGGAATTAAAGAACACATGCATGCTAAAATGAAAAGCAATGTATTTCTAGCATATTTTTAGATTATTTTCCCAGGGCAACAAATTGTGAAACTTTATCACACAGTGAATGAAGAAAGTTCTAGGTTGTAGTCAATAAAATCCAGTTTTTGTGTATTAAGGCAACAGTATCAGTTTGACTCCTGACTGAAAACTATTTTTCTAGGCATGACGCACGAAAGGAATGGACAGTTCTGCAGTCAATACTTTCAGGATCTGATAAGCAGATAATAGAAGTTAATCTGAAAAAGAAATAGGGAGATTTTGTCATGCCTCCAGATTAACATTAAGGACTCTCAGGTTGCTGTAATGTTTTCTTTGGCCTGCCAAAATGTGGTGTACTTGTGCTAGGTAATATGATGCAAAGAATACAGTTTTTATTTGTGAAATTTAGGTCCACAGGCTACTGGTGAAGGTAAAGACATATACAAACAATTTTTAGTTTAGGGCACCAATACCTGTTCAATTTTCATATTGTATTTTCCAAGTAATGTCAGACACATTCAGAAGCTTATCTGTCAGTATGGGCAATCATTTAACTTAGAAGCATTCATCATTAGCAGAGTCACATTGATTCACCTGGACAATGGAAATCACTAACTGGGAACGATTTGGGGAACATTGTGGAAAAACAGAGTCTCAGAATATAGCCCTTAATGAAGTGGATGCTGTGTATGTTTTTTCAAATTGGCTAAATGTGTTTGATTCTAGCAACAAGACGATGCTAATTATGTCCTTTTAGTGATTCACATTTCTGTAGACATCTTTTTAAATTCAGGTTTCTGTAGAACTAGTTTTGAAGTAAAGGACTTGCTATGTTGAGAAATCCTGGCAATTCTTCTCAGTAGAATATGTTGATGATTTTTTTGCTGTAAGTTCAATCTTATGAAGTGTTATTTGTATCTTTCAACAAAAAAGCAAAACTTAGTGTCCAATAACTGTGCTTGAACTGCAGTATAGTTTTTCAGAAAAGCATCAATCCCGATTTGACATAACTGGAACTAAGTAGCGCTTTTCTTTTTTTCTCTTTTTTTCAGTTGTTAATTACACTCTGGTTAAAATTAAATACATTAATCAAACACAGTGATCCCTGCATATTCGTGGCTCGCATATCCGTGGGTTCAATTAATCGCGGTTGGATTTTCAGTGAGTTGTGAGACCGCGCTCATGTGCAGAATGTCCCGGACCCTGAATTTCGCGGCTGGGAAGAACCAAAGGGCGTTTCCTCCACTTTAATGAGGTGCTACAGTGCGAGCCACACTCCCAGGGCTGCCCCTCCAGCCCTTATTAGTGGAGGGTGCATGGCTACAGGCGTAGCCACGTAGTTAAATATTCATGGGTTCGGTATCTTCACGGATTTCATAACTCGCGGGACCTGCCCAGACCCAACACCCAGCGAATTCCAGGGGATCACTGTATAAACAAACTTGCTTTCCATCCTATCTGAGTGTATTTATATTCAGCTTTCAGCCACTGGACATTTGATAATTAGGCAGAAGATAAACTCTTTTACTGTCAAACTTCTGCTTCTTGTAGTAGATATGAGACTATGATTAAGCCTCAACCCCTTAACCTTCTCTTTGATGAGCTAAGTAGATTAACCTTCTGAGTCTTTCACTAGTCTTCTGATTCTTTAATCATTCCCTAGGCTCTGTTATGAACCTTGTCCAATTCCTCAGCATCCTTGAAATTTGGATGCTTGAAATAGGCACAGGGTTCCAGCTACAGCTACACTGGTGCCAAACACAGAAGTAATATATTGTACTTCTGTCCCCCTCAATCAAGTCTTATGAGTAAATTGGGAGTTGCCCTGCCTCATTTTATAAGGATGAAACACAGTGACACCATCTTACCCTTGAGACTTATTGTCATCTTTTTTGCTATGCTATGTCTGTGATAGCGTCCAGATTCTTATTCACAATACAGAATCACAGAATCACAGAATATTATGAGTTGGAAGGGACCCACAAGGATCATCTAGTCCAACTCACCATCTGACACCCGTAAAGAGACCGAGAGCACATCGCAGAGCATAACACCAACCTAGATCCCTCACAGTCTAGCAGGCCACTCCGAGCCGGAAGGGGCCCAACGTCATCCAGCCCTACACCTCCCTGCTAGACCATGTCACTAAGCTCCTCGTCCAGTCTTCTCTTAAACACCTCCAGGGATGGTGACTCCACCACCTCCCTGGGCAGCCCATTCCAATATGCAATTACTCTCTCTGTGAAAAACCGCTTCCTAATGTTAAGATTGAACCTCCCCTGGCGTAGCTTGAGGCCGTGCCCTCTCGTTCTGGTGTCGTCAGCCTGGAAGAAGAGGTCCACACCCATCTGGCTGCAACCTCCCCGCAGGTAGTTGTAAACAGCAATGAGGTCCCCTCTGAGCCTCCTCTTTTCCAGACTGAACAGTCCCAGTTCCTGTAGTCGCTCCTCATAGGGCCTACCCTCCAGTCCATTCACCATCCTCGTTGCCCTTCTCTGGACCCTCTCAAGCAGCTCAACATCCCTCTTGAACTGGGGAGCCCAGAACTGCACACAGTACTCAAGATGAGGTCTGACCAGCGCTGTGTACAGGGGAAGGACAACCTCCCTGGACCTACTGACCACACTGTTCCTAATGCAGGCCAGGATGCCATTGGCCTTCTTAGCCACCTGGGCACACTGCTGGCTCATGTTGAGTTTCCTATCAATCAGTACACCCAAGTCTCTCTCCACTTCACTAGTCTCGAGCCACTCCTCCCCCAGCCGATAGCGGTGCACGGGGTTGTTGTGGCCAAAGTGAAGAACCCGGCACTTAGTCTTGTTAAACTTCATGCTGTTGGAGCCTGCCCATCTCTCCAGCCTGTCAAGGTCCCTCTGGAGGGCCTTCCTAATACTGCTCTTCTGCAGGCTTGCTGGAAAGGGGCTTGGAGGATTTGGCAGGCTTTGATTTAGCCTTCACGTAGAGCTCTCCACCCCATACAACACATAGATTTTTTTAATTTGATGATGCTCCATTCTGAAGATGTGTAATCACCTGTGGCAGTGACTTGACATTTTAAATAGCCACATTGAGCTTCCTTCAAGTAGCAGGAAGCATGTGAGGTAAAAAAAGACAGCACACTAAGCTGTTTTTAGATTTGTTCATGCATCCTGATGTGTTCCTAGACGGGGAGAGCAAGAAAAGAGAATCACTGCATGCTGAACCTCTGTCAGCCTCACACCCCAAGACAGAGGAGTGGCTAAATCAACATCTAGGATAGCGCACAGAAACAGACCAAAGTTAATATTGTAAACTTTATTTTCTTTCTAAGTTCATAAAGAGATGCAGGTGCTTCATGGTGGTCTTTTCCAACATTGCCTCATATTTTTTAGTAATTTCTATTCCATAGTGTTCTTAACCACTAACAGATCTGTTAGCATGGAGAATTATTTAAGAGGTATGGTTCAGTTCCTTTTCTTGCCACTTGACCCTTTTATATTTTGGACCAAATTCCCAAGGTATCTGATAAATCTGAGGATCAAACCAAAGCTTTGACAAAGTCAGAAGGTACTCTGCTGTCAGTATGGCCAGGGCTAGGCTCTTCCCTCAGGCTTTCTCTACAAGTTCTTAAAGTAAAGGCATTTAAGTCACTAGCTGCTTATAGCTCTTTTTTTTTTTTTTTTTTTTTTGGTTTTGTTCATTTAAAAATTGAAGGCAATATTTCAAGTGTAGACTAGTTTTTTTGACCCTTACACTGCCCCCATCTTTCAGGGGAGTGATGTCACTCAGTTCAGAGCAAAGACGAAGTGTACAAAAGAATGCTTTACTATTTGTTGACAAATAAGAGTGTGTGGTTTCATAGAGAGAACTCAAGGAAGGTCAGTCTTTGGATTCAGTCACTACCGGAGGATTGTTCCCATTGGAAGAGAAGGATAGGGTAACTTATATTAGTCTTACACAAACATGGGATAATGGAACAGCTTTCTTCAAAGCTAATATATGCAGTTAGGATCCAATCAAAAATACCAACAAAAATTGAATAAATTATGAGTAGCTGAGGAATATTGCAAATCATTTGCTTAGAAGATGTATTGTGGTAGGGTTGACTCTAATGCAGGAAAGTGTTCATTGAGCCTCTAACATGTAATTCAGTTTTTCTACATACATAAGTGTACAAATGGCCTTTCAAAGTTTTGTGAAAACATGTCCTTTTTTTGAGGTTGAATAGTATCCATGATGGAAAATTTAAAAGGAATTAAACAATCCCAGAACCACAAAGGTGAAAAATAGAGTGCAGACACAAGTACTCAAGTGTATTTATTTTGTCAAGTTTGCAATGCCTTTGAGAATTAATGAATATCTGACCACTAATACACACAAAGGGAACAGGACCAAATTTTCAGATGTATTTTTGAAGGATAACAGGAAATGCTTTGGAAGTTTCACAGGTAAGAGTTATTCCTAAGTGGACTATTTTTTTTCTTTTTCTCCGATTCCTATGTATGGATCATATTCATATTTGCTGTACATCTTAGACATGTTTGGGGTTTTTTTAGGGAAAAAAAGCATCTGCTTGCTTTGGTTTCCTTGCCACTTTTCGTTAGCAGTAAAGCAGCAATATTTCTGGGTGCTTCATTTTATGGTTTTCTTCTTTTGATAGTAATTGCTTATGAGCAAGCAATCAAGGAAAAAGCTAATAGTGTTCATCAACTCAAATTAGTCTTTGTAAATAGTTTTACAAAAACGAAGTCCACATATGTGACAATGAACTGTTGATTAAGTGACTGATTATAAATTTGGAGATCATTGTATTTTAAGATTATTTTATGGTTCAAAAACTGATGAAACATTTTAATTAGTGCTGCTATTAGAATTCACGCTGTCACATTTGTAAGACACTCCAGCAAGGGGCAGTGCAGGACACACAAAGCAGTCTTCACAGTAAATCTATTCCTCCCTAGAGAGGTTTGAAACGTTTATTTCAGTTATTCTTTGTATTTACTTATCATAGAAATTCAAGCAAATTAAAATAATTTTAAGTTAAGCAAACACTCTTGATATGGGTCTATATATAATTTCGAAAATAGTGTTAAAAAGGCAAAAATATTTGTTTAAGGCAATTAATGATTGTATATCATTACTTGTCTATGTTAAGACAATGGAACATAAGATAAGGGCTGCAGAATCAGACCTGTATCTTCTTACTTTTTAGCTTTTAAAAAACAACTATATAAGAAGTTTTCGTATTATTCCATATAGATGAAAATTATTAAATATCCTGTATATATATCCTGTCACAATCAGATAACAGGCAATGATTTGCAGCCTTGTGCAAGTCAATAGAAAACATCCATCAGACCAAAATGTCATCCAGAAACATTCATGGAACTAAACAAGACCTTCAAAGAAATTTTCATTGGACAAAGCTATTTCCTATAACAGAAAATTTTCAACTTTTTTCTTACTTCTCTCTTGATTAAATCAGTGGGGCAAAAGAAGACATAAGAGAGTGCAGCTGCTATCCCAGGGTATTTTGCACCATGGCTTACATTTATCTCCTGATTTTCTTAGAGTAATAATTAACCTGATGATTGATAGTGAATTGTAACACAGGTGTCAGAACATGAACTGTATTTCTCTGCTGAATTCTGATCTTGACAGAGCCATTTTTTTAAAGGTGCAACATATTTGCTAATGATGCAGCAGTCTGTAAAATGTCACCAGATGGAAAAGACAGTACAGAAAATTATAAGCACGTTCTGAGGTAAATTAGACATCCTCTTAGTGAAAGGTTGGATAAATTCACCTTGTCAGAACCACTATACTGACCTGTAAATCTAATTCTAGTAATCTTCTGTATATTTAGTTATACATTTTTTTTTACTTTATTTACTGTGTGAATTAAATTTTGCAAAGATTCCACATTCCTTCAATTTGAGTGAGCTTTATCTTTTTTAATGCAGGAGCTTCCATTTTTCCATTTAAGAAATGCAAGTGATGTTCGTTTAATGTAGTTCTAGGAGTGAGAAACACCAATGCCTCATTTGTTGGGCATGTGCAAGCTATTTAAAGCATTTGGGGTTCATAAACCATTTGGAAATTTAAGATGATAATTAATATATTAAAATTAGGTGTGTGGTAGCCATATCACAGAATCACAGAATCACAGAATATTATGAGTTGGAAGGGACCCACAAGGATCATCTAG
>WEKX01023611.1:0-42618 GCA_013390025.1 Pitta sordida
GGCAGAACCCGGAAGCCTGAAAGCCTCTCGGTTCGGCAGCCCCTGCTCCTGTGCCGCCTCCTCTTCAATTCAGATGGATGTAATGGGTTTTACTCTTTTGATTTGACTAGAACTTTGTCATTTTCCTGGTCTGTTGTCATATATGTATATTCCTCACACTTTCATTAGCTCTCAACTATCACAACAGCAAGGTTTCCACAGGCAAAAAGTTCTCAGCATCGAGGAGGTTCCAGCTAATAGTGAACCATCCACTGTAGTTGAGGCATTCTACACTTCCTACACTCCCTTTGCGTGAAACTCCACTGAAGTTAATGACCAAAACAGAATTTAAGGCACTTCATAAGCTGGATTGTCTAGAAAATACCTAAAGCTTCAGAACAAAGGCAATGCTCCTGCTCACTCTCATAATTCATTTTTACTCTCATATGAGACACCAAGCTTCCTTAGAAGCCAAAGCAAAGACTGAGAATTAACTTCCCAGCAACTTAAAACCACAATGCACTTGGAACTAAACACAAAACATGTTTTTTTGACCCCGCCTTCTCCAACATGAACACACATAAGTACTGCATTACAGTAATCTCTCTCTACTTTGTGGGTCACCTATCACAGCTTCAGTAGATCTCGTGCTTTTTTCTGGCAAAAACATTTTGCAGCTTCTCCCTCTTTGCTGAGAGCCCGGGGGCTACCCAGAGCTCACTTGCTTGTAACAGCATTGCAAGAAATTAACAAAAAGATGGGGAAACTTTATAACATTGTCTCAAAAGGTATATAGCGATCCTCCACATAGTCCCGGTCTGTAATTTGCAAGATCCCATACTCGCTGTTGATTTTCCAGCAAGTTGTGGGACCTGGTGCATGCACAGAACCTATCGCGACCCCAGTCTGATCGGCCCCCAGCCCTGCCGCTCGAACGGCTCGTAGCCACAGTTACATATATGTATATGAATTGCTACTTCGCGGATTTCACTTATCGCAGCATGTCTCCAGACTTGACCCCTGCGATGTTTGAACGATCACTGTATTAAAAAAAGCAACAAAACCAAACATGCAGAGCAGCAACATGAAAACTTCACCACCCTTTCCATGGAAGAAAATGAGAGAACACGTGGGAAATGTTAGTCAGCTATTCATTAGAATAAACTGAAGTGCTGTGCAATAAGAATGGTTTAAGCAGTTCTATAGAATTGTGGCAAGTCTTTCTCTCTCTCTCTCTGCCTGGCCCAGAGGTTATTAGCTAGACTATCACTTAAAAGAGGCTTAAGGAAAATCCTGCCAACTTGCCAGTGTGCCTTGAAACATCCTTGAATCCATTCACCTGGTAGAGAAACCTCAAACATCTCATGCAAGCAAACTCATCGCAATGAGCACACCCTGAAAACTTCCTCCTGCCAACACAGTCTGCTCTGCCAGAATAGGACCTGTGAGCTTGAGTGTGGTATAGCCAGTGTGTTAAAAATACACCTTGTAACCCTAAGCAAGTTATTTGGCCTCTTTGCTTCAATTCCTGCTATAATGAGACAAGAGTATTACTTCCTTCTCACTCTCTGATCAGTTTATGAAGATTAGTAATTAATGTTAACTGCAAACAGCACAAAGCAAGTTAGACCACGAGTTCAGAAAAGGGAAAGCCAAATGCTTCATGGTCCTATTTTTTCCCATATGAAATAGTAAATTAGCTGGACAAATGTTATGGAAGCATATTTATTTCTGGAGTGCATTCTGGACTATGTCATTCGACACTGTAAGCAAGAAGAAGGAGCTCTGGTAACTCACCTGTAGTTTCAATGCATGGGTATGGAGGAGGAGGTTTCTGCCATTTCCCATTTGCATCCTTCATATGAGATCTGTCTGAAGCAAACGTCTTCAAGTACAAATCTGCTCGAATCATTCTGATTTTTCTAAATAAAAATGCAAAATTGTATCAAAAGATATGTAAATACAATAGTGCATTAGTCACTCAGAATAAGAGCACTCTGGTCTCATCAAGAAGCACTAATTTCATTAAATACACAGAAATCAGCAATATTGTGCCAAGCAGTTAACAAGAAATTATAGCAGGAGAGAAAAGGGCTTTTGATGACTAAGGTAAAGAGCTTTAGAAAAATAAAACAGTGCATTCATTTTACAGTCAGCCCTCTTCCACTCTGCGCCCCCCAGACAGTGGCTTCACATCCTCAGTGTGATTTTTCAGTGATTAAGGAGGCCCATTTTGGGACTGCGCATGCTGGACCTGACACGCATGAATATTCGAAGTAGGCAATCATTAATGTGCAAATTCCCCCGCTGCCCCCCAAGCCACTGCACGGACTGCTGGAGGACTGGTCTGCCTGCCTGTGCCAGCCTGGACTCGCTGCTCACAGTGCCCAGGGCCCAGCTTTGCCCACCCGCACGGGCCCAGACTCGCTGCTCATAGCGCCCGGGGTGCTGCTTTTCCCCACTGTGCCAGCGGCACCACAGGAGAGACAGCAGGGCCGCCTTGGCCACTGACTGTGCCAGCACCACTCCCACAGTGATGCGCCGGCCAGGCACAGCCAACCGCTCACTCTCCTCTGCCCGAGCAGGGGGGCCTTCTTTCATTACACAAACACAATGAGAACTTCTACTTTGATTTCACGAAATAACATTTATAGTCTTTATACAGTCAACCCTCCCTACTTCACGCTTCCCCTCTCGTGGGTTCACTTCTTTGCAGGCTGGCTTTTCCGCAATTGCAGAGGTCCATAAACTGACAGTCACGAAGATTCAAAGTAGACAGTCATGAATATGCAAATTTGCCCTGCCCACTGCACTGCTGCATGGACCGCCGGTGCACCGCTCTGCCGGCTTGTGCTGCACTGGACTTGTGGCTCAGAGCGCCACAGCATGGCTGCGCCTGCCCACGCTGCACTGGACTCGTGGCTCAGAGCGCCGGGGAACAGCTGCACCTGCCCACTCACACTGGTGCTGGCAAAGCTGCTTTTGTTGAGGGCCCTTGGGGCAGTGGTGGATCTCTGCTCTGATATCAGGCATGTGTCCATCAGGAGATGTAGGCACTGCCATCTGCGCTGTGATCAGTGGCGGCACACACAGACTGCCCAGGCAGCAGTGCACAAGAAAGAACCAGACCAGCGGGACAGTGCCCCTCTCCCATCGGGAGGGGGTTCTGTCCCACCCCAGACCCAGCCGCTGGGACAAGAGCTCATCCTACCGCACCCCCCAGTGAATTTAAACAAAAATGTAAACAAAAATCAGTATCTGGAGAAGCACTGGGTGAGGGATGCTGCTAGAACCAGAATAAGGGTTGAGTAGGACCTGTGACAGGTCTTACAATCCTAGATTTGAGCCAACACTGATAGTCTTGCACTGCTGAGAGCCAAATCAGCTACCAAAATTCCAGTGCTACATGACCTACTACGTGTTGTTTGTACTGGCCACTACCAGCACCACCCATCCTGGGAGCTGGGGCAGCAGCAGGGTGAGGGATGGATACCGCAAGTGCTTCCTTTCATAGTGAGGCCCCCCACTTCTACTGGACGCAGCGTGGGGCTTGCCCCCCCAGTCCCCTCAGCAGGACAGCTGGGCTGTTGTCCTGGGGGCGGCCCCGGCCTTCCACTGTTTCCATGGAAACAGGCAGTGGGTGGGTGCCAGGGGCTGCCCAGGTATTGTTGCAGCTTGTCCCCTCCCCACTCACAAGCAAAAAGAGGCAAGGTGACCGTCCGCAAGCACAGTGCAGGCTTCATGCTGGAAAATTAGGCTTGAATACCCTGTTGGCTGTTGAGCCGGGCATTAGGCTCATACTGTACATTTTAAGTGGGACCCTCAGAGTGCCTGCTTGGCTACTGACTGCGCTAGTGCTGTTCCCATGGTGATGGGCTGTTGCAAGGACCTGGCCAGGTGCAGCAGGCTGCTCACTCTCTGCCACCCAAGTGGGGGGCCCGACCAATGGGGGGGTACAGGTGGGTTAAAGCTGTGTTCAAACACATGCTCGTGGGGTCCCACAGGTGTACAGGTCCCGCCGCATCCCCCCTGGGAATGATTTTCATAGTTATGTAAGATTTACACTGTCAGGGTAGACATGGCACCCAAGACACTCGGGCGAGACCAGGTCTATCCACCTGAGGAGATGCCATGACAGCGGCGTGGGTGGCTCCCTGCACCAGCATCCCTGGCCAAGTGGAAAAGGGGTTTTCCTGGCAAAGGGTGACCATGGGCACTGGGAAGCGCTGGCACAAACAACACACAGCAGGGCAGTGCTGAAACAGCTCTGGAGCACACCAGGGCTGAGCGGGACAGAGTGAGGGGGCAGGGCTAATTTGCACATTAATGAGCTGCCTATATACACAGATGGAGGGCTTTGTGTAGGTGGACCAGACCCGTGGTACCGCAATGAAAGAAGTTTGACTGTATTTTATGTCATCACCTGTGGAATTCTGGACGAAGGCTGTCATCCAACCTAAAGGCCTCTACACTGTACACCTCAAAAGGACATGGAAATGGCAACACTGTGTCAAGATCATAAATGAAGTTCTGCTCCCCACTGGAAACATGAAGTAGAATAACATGGTAGTCCTGGAAGAAGGGTAATTGCCATTAGTTAAACAGCAGTTAATGGGAATTGGCAAAGGGAGTAGAAAAAAACATTTCCTAAAAGCAGAAGTTCAGATCCATTTTTTTAAAGCTGGCTTTCTGTCCTTGAATATTAAGCCTGTAACCAGGCTTAATTTCTGGCACTTGGAGAGAGACTTCCTGACACTTGTCTTGCCCATCATGGGTTTTTTTTGGTTTTTCCCCAGTCCTTTGATTTAAGCCTAGGCAACTAAAGTAAAGTGTACACTACTCCTAAGAAAACAGCAAATCTCTTTCATGTTCCACACCAAAAGACAGAGGTTGAATGGGATAAGCATTTTTGTATTAGACCCAATACCAGATAAATGCTCACAGTAAGATATGAAGATAGCTTAACATTAAAATTGTATAGTGATCTCTTCTGACAAGAGATTTTGTACCTGCTGCAGCAACACACTCTGTGAATTTCAGTAGTGAGTGTTCAAGCTGCCAGAAGCACCTGAAAAACAAGCATGCTACTGAAAAACCAGCAAACAGCACAGATTAAGAGGACTGTGGGAGTGAGATAAATTCCTATAGCAACTCTTGAAGCTGGGAGATACATCTATGAGTATTCTATCACACTTTTTCCAAGTAACTCTTTTGTCTTGACATTTGGGTTATGAGGTGCAGGTGTGGTGGTCTGGGGACACTGCAGTTGACTTATGTCAGGTATGTATACTGATGTTTTCCAAGACAAATTGAAAGATCTGTTAATAGCTTGCTAAAGTTTACAGTGAATCCATGCACAAAAAGGGTTTGGAGCACTGCCTTTTGACACCCTCAATATTAAAAGCACAAAGGGAATTGAATAAAAGAGATTTGGGCAAGGTATTTCACCAAACCGATATACATAAACAACCGTATCCAACAGTATTTAAAAGAATCTCTTACTAGGTATAAGTAACTACACGCATTACCTATCCTACAATCCACTGTAAAAAAATCTAAAACACCTTTCAATCCATGAAATTTATGAGAAATCCACTGTCTGTCATAGCTTTTCCTGACCCTCCTATTCCTTTTTAGGTCATCTCTGTAACATGTTTTTAACTAAACGTTTTTTGTACTGCAAAGAATCCAGTATTAGGGGAGATAATTAATGATTCAGAAATCAGAGAACTTTGCAGAGAAGTTTGCAGATTATTTGACAGAATTTCTGAAACAGAAATTGCCACTAGAAATAGAGTTTTTTTCTGTGCCAGATAACTGAAAGGACTCTGTAATGATACCAAGGAATTCTGAAGCAGCAATTACTGAACTACATCAGTTGATCAAATGACACTCCAAAGACACCACTTATGGGTCAGTTTAATTGCTGACACCTGTATACATTTATTGTTTAAATTTTTATGTCATCTGGCAGGCCTACATAAATACTTTCATCCATCTACTTCTTACAAGTACAGTCATCTGCTAAGATTCTATGAAGCTGGCAGCTTCAATACCCAGATAATGATTTCCACAAATCTGTTATGTATTCTTACCAATACTAAGGCTTGTCATTAGCAACTTTTACTGACTCTCTTGCTGTTAATTTACAATGGATGGTTCAAAGGAGCACCAGATTTAGGCTATTTATAAATCTGTTGTAAAAGAATAATAAATACAAATACAAAACTATTTGATGGTTGAAGTTGGAAGGGACTTCAGGAGGTCATTTAGTCTGACCTGTTGCTCAAGCAGGCACACCTAGAGCCAGCTGCCCAGGATCGTGCCCTACACTTCTAAATATCTCCAAGGATGGAGACTCCACAACCTCTCAGGGAAACCTGCTCCATCACCCTCACAGCAAAAAAAGTGTTCCTTTACGTTCAGACGGAACAGTTTGTTGCAGTAAAGACGCCCACGTCTGATCCTCTGGCTATCAACAGAGGCATGCACTCGAAATTACTGAGAGAGAAACAAATTCCTTACCCAGACAACAGGCTCATCCCCATGTCCAGATTTCTGCTTCCAGAGTGGAATCTGAAAGTTGTAAGTGAATCTGAAGTGAATAAAATCTTTCAGATTAACTACAGGCAAATTTGTTAGTTCTTTGCTAACTTATCAACTTCCTCAGTTTATATCTGAGCTGCAGTCAGAAAATTTTCTCTAGTTTCAATCTCAGGAGCATGAAGTTGGAGATGCTATTCTGGTCCACAGTACAACAGGCTGTCCAGAGAAGTGGTGGAATCACCACCATACCTGGAAGTGTCCGAAAGATGTGGTTGTGGCACTTGGGGATATGGTTTCACGGTGAACAGCGATGCAGGGTTAACAGCTGGACTTTATGTTAGAGGTCCTCTCCAACCTTATGGTTATTAATGGCTCTATGATGCTACAAAGACAATCATCTCCTAAACTGACAGATTCCAGGGATGCTGTGCCTCTTCCCATTGTCCTGAACGCAACAGATAACTAAAAGATTTTACGTGGTGTGGTGGGCACACCTCTGAGCCAAAGTGAGCTACAACATGGGTTTGGACTGTGTTCCTCACAGGTTGGGCTAAAGGCTCACTCAGCTGCTACACTGGGCTGTAGTTGAAAACGCTGGGACCAAGTCTCAGCTACACCGGGCTGCGGTCTGACAGCCTGAGCCTCTCCACAGCTGACTGATCACATCCCATTGACTCACCATCCTCCTGTCATTGGATATGAAAACAGCATAAAACTCTTCTAAAGGGTACCGATCCTGACTCCTGATGTAGTCACAAAGCTTCCAAACGTTTTCTTCACTGCAAAATACAAAATCCATTATTTCTTTTTTCCCTCCAACTTCCCTTCTGGTGAAGAGAGGCGAGCCGGGAGCCCAGCAGTGAGCTCAGCCGATGGCTGCGGCTGCCCCAGCGCCTCCCGGGGCTGCGGGGGGACCCACCGGCCCGGCCCGGCCCCCCTTACCAGTAGCAGCTGCTGTAGGTGCAGGCGGGGCGGGGCGGCACCGCCGCCTCGNGCTTCTCGTGACAGCCGCTGCCGCCGGGGCCCGTTCGACCTGCTGGACTCCAGCTCTGACTTCATCTCCCTGGAGGGCCCCGCGCTCAGTGGCCGCCGCGTCTGGACGCGCTCCGGGTCTTCCAGGGCCGCGGGATCCAGGAGGGCCGAGGAGGCCGTGAGTGTGGGGATGGGGGGCCCGGCCCGGCCCGGCGGGCAGCGCTGGGCTGTGGGCCCGGGGAGCGGGTGCTGGCCGGGAGGTGTTGGGAGCAGCTGGGAAAGCGTCGGGGGGCGATGTCATGTGGAGGCAAAAATGTCGGGAAGCCCGAGGGTTTCTGGTAACCCCCGCGGCCGGGGGCGTGTGAAGCACCAATCCCTCATGCCAGGGCTGTGGCAGCGGCCTGAGAGCCGGTCCCTGGCGATACAGACCTTCATGACCTCTGGGGTTGGTGTGTTTTGTGTCCTTCCCCATCCCCGTTTTGTTTGGTTTGGTTCAGTTCCTTATCTGAAAAAGTTGTCTTTAAAAAATCTTAAGAGACTTCTTCAGTTGCGGTAATGCTCATAGAGCGCTCTCTGTTTGGATGACAGAACCAGCGCTGACACGGAATGTACTCCAGCTTAGCTGAGTGCTGTCTGGGAGGCCTGAGGGGCCTGTGAAGTGCTCCTTAGTCAGTTGTATCCAGGTAGTACTTTGGACGCTCTAAAACAAATAGCTCTTTAGAAATCGAGGCTCCTTTGCATCTAATTTAATTGCATAACCTAAACCAGTGAAATGTAGAATCCACTTAAGGATCACTGCTTTGTTGTTGCAATCTCCCAAAGAAATAATTGTCAGGTACTCCATTCAGCTGCCCTTTGCACAGAGGGGAAGGCTGTGCAGCATTAGGCAGATAGCACAGCTCGCATGTGTTCTCAGTGTGGAGAACAGGAATGAGGAAGCTAAAGTAAATTTATCCCTGAAACCAGAGCAGATCCATTGTTATGAAACTGGTTTTTAGGGTTTGGTTCGTTTTCTTTTTCTTTTTTTCTTTTTGGTAGACCTTTCCTGTGCTTTGAGGCACGGAGTCATTACTCATTTGTAGGATGCTGAGCTCTGCTGGAGGTTTTAACTGTACAGATAATGCAGAAATGCCCCAGCTGACAGAGGTCATGATACTGGTGCTGGCTGCATGTTCAAGTCCTCATGCTTTGTAGCAATTGATATTCACTGACTCGGTGTGGGTGCAATGAGAGGCGCTTTGTTGTTACATACTGTGCTTTTTATACCCCTGTGGCCAACTAATACAGAGTAAAGCTATTGTTCTAAAAAGAGAATTACAGTAATCTCTTGCTACTTCGCAGTTCACCTGTTGTGGCTTCAGTAGATCGCGAGTTTATTTCCTGCAAGGACATTTTCTGCCCTCCCCCCTCATTCACCCCTCGTGGGGCAGCGCTGGCGGGTGCAGCTTGCTCAGAGTGCCCAGAGCTGGCTCGCTGGTATCAGGGTTGGAAAATTAATAAAATGTTGTGGAAGCTTTGTAACAATGTCTCAAAGGTATATTAGCCGCCGCGGTGCGGAGCCCTCCTTCTCCCCTAGCTCCTGCTAGTTGCTGCATCTCCTGCCAGCTGTTTTCTCCTGCGTGCTGCTGCTTGCTGCTCCTTGCTCGTGCTGCTCTGAGCTGAGGGGGGCAGGCTGTGGTTACATAGGTGTGAATTGCTACTTTGTGGATTTCACTTATCTGGCAATTTTCTGGAACCCCCCCTGCGATGTATGAGGGATTGCTTTATAACCCATGGTCCAGTGAACTCGCAGGTTACATTTCGGGCTCTTCTTCCTCCAGTCAGCATGTTCTTCAAAAGTTGATCCTGCACCTGTGTCCTTCGCTGTTGTCTTCCCCATACACAGTCGATTCTGGTATCTCTTTCACCAGCTGAGCTGTGCAGTTCCCAGGGCTGTATCCAGTATATCGAGTTTAACCCCTACAATGCCTCTTTCCTGTCTTGTTGATGTGTGAGGACTTGGCAGTGGCAGCTTTTGCATTTTTTTTCTGATACCACTGTGTGGTTTATCTTTCGTTATACAGCTCATTTCATCCATAGAGAGTAGGGAGCATACAGCAGAAAGTGCAAGGTAAACCAACATATTCTGGGTTTGTCCTCTTCCAAGTTTTCAGTCTCAGTAAGTTTGATGAGAGAGTTTGCCAGTGAGATCCAAAGTGGCTGCTGTCCCCTTGGAAGCTGTGTATCCCCGGGTCTACAACCCTGGTGTAATTCCTCAAGCTGAGCAAGTTTATTGTCTGGTACCTATATTTGAGGGCAGTGTGCTCCGGAGTTCCCTTTTTGTCTGGACATCTTGGCCTGTATCGAAAATTGATGTTGTCTCAGGACCAGGGCAGTGATTGTCCCCCTGTACTCAGCACTGGTGAGGCCACACCTCAAATCCTGTGTCCATTTATGGCCCTTCACAACAAGAAAGTCAATTGCAGTGCTGGAATGTGTCCAGACAGAGGCAGTGGAGCTGGTGAAGGGTCTAGAGAGTAAGTCCTATGAGGAGCAGCTGAGAGAGCTCAGATTGTTTAGACTGGGGAAAAGGAGGCTCAGGGTTGACTTTATCACTCATAGTCTACACGTACCTGAAAGGAGGTGGTAGGGGATCATCAGCCTCTTCTCCCAGGCAACTAGCAAAAGGACAAGAGGATAGAGGCTTTAGATGTGCTGGAGAAGGTCCAGGTTGGACATCAGGAAGAAATTTTTCATGGAAAGGGTGGTTAAGCCTTGGAACAAGCTGCCTAGGAAAGCAGTGGAGTCACTGTCCTTGCAAGTGTTCAAGAAATGCCTGGATGTGGCACTTAGTGCTGTGGCTTAGTTGACACAGTGGTGATCAGTCAAAGACTGGAGACCCTTGAAGACCCTGGAGATCTTTCCAACCGTAATGATTCCATGATTCTGTGAAAGTGACTTGGCAAACTCTTCTGCCAGTTCCCTCGGTGCCCTTGGGCAGATCCCGTTGAGGCCTGTAGAATTGTGGGTGTCCAAGTGGTGTAACAGATCACTGACTGTGTCCCCGTGGATTATGAGGGCTTCATTCTCTTCCCTCTCCCTGTCCTCGAGCTCAGGCTACTGGGTACCCTGAGGACAGCTGATCTTACTGTTAAAGCCTGAGACACCTCTGCCTTTTCCTTATCTTTATCATATGTTTGCCTGTGCATCAAGTGAAGGACAGAGGTTCTCCTTTAGTCTTTTTGTTGCTATGTATTTGTAAAAACGCTTTGTGTTGCCTTTTATGGCAGTAGCCAGATTAAATTGTACTTGGGCTTTGGCCTTTGTAATTTTCTCCCTGACATCATTGTAGCCTTCATGTAGTCCTTCTCCACTCTTCTGTCATCTTCTCTATCAACAAGTAATGGAATTATCTCTTGGTAATATTAGTGTGAACTAGAAGAATGTGGTCTATTTCTGCACTTTTCAGCATGAGATTTANCAGATTGTTTAGACTGGGGAAAAGGAGGCTCAGGGTTGACTTTATCACTCATAGTCTACACGTACCTGAAAGGAGGTGGTAGGGGATCATCAGCCTCTTCTCCCAGGCAACTAGCAAAAGGACAAGAGGATAGAGGCTTTAGATGTGCTGGAGAAGGTCCAGGTTGGACATCAGGAAGAAATTTTTCATGGAAAGGGTGGTTAAGCCTTGGAACAAGCTGCCTAGGAAAGCAGTGGAGTCACTGTCCTTGCAAGTGTTCAAGAAATGCCTGGATGTGGCACTTAGTGCTGTGGCTTAGTTGACACAGTGGTGATCAGTCAAAGACTGGAGACCCTTGAAGACCCTGGAGATCTTTCCAACCGTAATGATTCCATGATTCTGTGAAAGTGACTTGGCAAACTCTTCTGCCAGTTCCCTCGGTGCCCTTGGGCAGATCCCGTTGAGGCCTGTAGAATTGTGGGTGTCCAAGTGGTGTAACAGATCACTGACTGTGTCCCCGTGGATTATGAGGGCTTCATTCTCTTCCCTCTCCCTGTCCTCGAGCTCAGGCTACTGGGTACCCTGAGGACAGCTGATCTTACTGTTAAAGCCTGAGACACCTCTGCCTTTTCCTTATCTTTATCATATGTTTGCCTGTGCATCAAGTGAAGGACGGAGGTTCTCCTTTAGTCTTTTTGTTGCTATGTATTTGTAAAAACGTTTTGTGTTGCCTTTTATGGCAGTAGCCAGATTAAATTGTACTTGGGCTTTGGCCTTTGTAATTTTCTCCCTGACATCATTGTAGCCTTCATGTAGTCCTTCTCCACTCTTCTGTCATCTTCTCTATCAACAAGTAATGGAATTATCTCTTGGTAATATTAGTGTGAACTAGAAGAATGTGGTCTATTTCTGCACTTTTCAGCATGAGATTTAGTTTGGCTTGTTTGTAATGAAACCTTGGGCTGTAAAAGGAACAAGTCCCCTCCCAAGGTTATCACAGCTTTCCTCATGTAGTAAAAGTCAACACTAGCATCATCCTCCTTGCAGAAACACCAGTGCAAACAAGATCTACAGCCATGAAGAAGCATATCTTCTGTTCATTTTGGCTGCCATCCTCCTGGAAGAGTTCTTTTTACATCCCTCTGAATCCCATTATAAAGGGAACAGAGTCAGGAGAAAAATTCTTCCAGGACAAGGCATTTTTCTCTTGCATTAAAGGTACAGAAATTTGGCAGAAAACTAAGCCCTTACATTCCATCTGGTCCTCAGAGATCAGAGGAGCTGGGTGCCGCAGGGCCTAATTTCTGATTATAGCCATTTTGGAACTATCAGCCTGGACAAGTTAAGTTATAACTTACAAGATCCAGATTCATGAATAGTGCTGTTCACTGAAGCAACAGGAAATCAGATTCTGGATTTCTAGTGGTAAATGCACCAACTACAGAGTGTTAATATGTGCTGCTACAGAAGGAATAGTGAGAAAATACCTATCAGTGATACATCTGTCTGTCTAAATAAGTATGTAGTATAATCTTTGACCCTTCCAAAAGGTGTGGGAAAATTGCATGTTATAGGCGAGCTTTTAGTTACTGTGGTCACTGAACCAAGTTTGAAATCCAAGGTCTTGTTTTTATTTCTTTGAAATCCAGTGGGTTTTTTTTCCTGAGAGCTTCTTCTTGGTGCATAAGTAGTTCAAGGCCTACCTACACTTAGTTGCATCACTCTTGTGTCAGGAGTGTAACAGTCTAAAGTTGCCCAAATGAGGCAATATATGTGGTTCAGATAAATATGTTCTTCTTTCATTTCCTAGGAATTTTCCTCTGGCAGCATCAAATGTTTCAATGGACACTGCTTGAGATCGATGAGAAAAAACATGCCACCATGCTCAGAGTCTAGCTTTGACAAAAGTATGGAAATATTAAGTGAAAATGTCAATCGGCACTTTTCAAGGTATGGTATTTCTAGATGTTCAATCTATGTTCAATTTGTACAATGAAAAGCAAAAGTGAAAGCACTCACAGTGAGTCATGTCATGATAAATCTACAGGTAAAAATCTGCAGGGGAATATGAGCATGTTAATGGCAGTACCATAGTATTAGGACTAGAATCACTCCTAGTAAAAGTTTTCTGCTTGTGTGAAAAACATGTGTCTCTTCCTAGGCCCTTTGGGATTTCTCCTTCACTTTGTTTACTGAGATACTACTTACTTTATTGAGAAGTCAAGATGAGCAAATTAGGAAATATCTGTCCTTACAGAACTGTGTGTATATGGTGTCTGAATCCTATCTGGGGTCCACAAGCTTTTCTTTGCATGATGTGTATCACCGGATTATAGACAAGGAGAAGTTCCCCAGTGTTGAGGGAGGACTGCACAATGCAATGTAATATATGTAATACACCATAATACTGCTGTGCAAGACTTCTAATGCAACAATTTTGTTCTCCTTTCTTCTGCCTTTTTTCTTAATGTAGGCAGTTGGCAAAGCCGAAATCAGACCCAAAAAAGGAAGACTATAAAGAAGGTAGGTAGTGATAACTCCTCAGGATTCCTTCTCATCCTGGTTTCTGAGAAGGATTTTATTTGGGCACTCTGTCCATTTAACTTGACCCAAAAAACTTCTGAACTCATCAGCCAAAATCAACTGAAGTTATGAGTATAGGTATCTCGAAGATGGGAATTTCCACTGAGTTTTATGAAAACAGGTAGGTGCAAATAGGAGGAGATTTCAGGTTTGGGAATAAGGCAGTGTGAATTCTAAGAATCTGTTCCTTAGCTCAGTTTTCTTTTGTGACATGATTTTCTGGAGTCTGCGGAACACGTCTGGTAAATATTGGGCAGATCTCTTTTAAAGCAAGCAAACATTTTGAGTTCTTTCGTATCTAGGAGCTGAGCTTGAGTCATTTCTCGTCTTTTAGGGCTTTTGTGTCATGATGCAGAAAANTCGAGGGGCACGGCGAGGGCAACGGCGCCAGACCCGGGGCGAAGGGCTGGTCCCGTGGTTCAGGTCTCGGCGCTCGCTGCCCGCCCCACCGCTGAGCACTCGCCGCCGGCCCCGCAGCTTGGCACTCAGCAGTTGGCGCCCAGCGCNTCTCGTCTTTTAGGGCTTTTGTGTCATGATGCAGAAAATGAAAGTAATACAGTGAGCCTCGCGTATTTGCGGTCCGCTATTTGCAGGATTCAGTATTTGCGGTTGATTTTTCCNACTCGACTATGTAGTGGGTTCGCTATCTTTGCGGATTTCTCTACTCGCAGGAGGTGGACCAGACCGAACAACCCGCAAGTCACAGGGGTTCACTGTACATGCTTAAGCAGTGTACTAGAAACATGCCTCTTTAGAATAGACTTCCCACATAAGCAATTTTTAGAAAAAACTATTAGATACAATTTTATATGAATGGAGTGAAAACATCTTCAGAGGTAGGTATTTGTTGTTTTCACTCTTCCAGAAAGAAGTAACCAAAGTAAATTTTTCTCCTGCATGGAACAAAAGCTAGGTGCTTGTTTTCATCAGATTTGCTTTCCAAGCTATTAAAAAGCTGCTATACAAGTGAGACTTTTAAATAGGTAGTTTAAGTGTAAGTAATTTAAGTTGAATGCTGTGATCATGACAATTACTTTTAATTCAGTATTTAAAGAAAAAATCAAAAGCAAGGTTTTTACATTTTGCTGGTGCAACAGTGAAGTAAAGGGACTGACATGTTTTCCATCACAGAAGGTTCTGTGTATATTACTGTATTTTAGTGACCAGAACACTGAAGACCAAAGCTGATGCAAAAGCTGCAGAGCAAGTCCATGAAGAAAATGGGGATTTGGAGGTCCGCCGGAGCTGCAGACTTCGTCAAAGCCGTTACACCACTGCAAATCAATCTGTTTTGTTTGACAAACTTATAACTAAGTAAGTAGGTTTTTCTCATTGTCTTGCAAAGCTACTACAGTGAGCCTTATAAGTAACCCTTTGTACTGTGGCAAAATGTTGGCTAGGGATTTTCTCCTTTTGAAAAAAGAAAAAGTTACTGTTTCTGGCAGCAAAACCTAAATGCATTCGGGGGTTAGGCTTAGACTTCCCTACATGCTGCAACATACACACTACATCCTAGTGATGTTAGGAAGAAATTGTTTATTGCAAGGGTAGTGGGGCATTGGAACAGATTGCTCAGAGGATCTGTGGATGGTCCATCCCTGCAAGTGTTCAAGGCCACATTGGATGGCACTTTGAACAACCTGATCTGGTACACGGTAGTGCTTTAACCCAGGTACCCACTGAAGTCACTCTCTCACTCCCCTCTGCAAACAGAGGAGAAAATACAGTAATCACTCCAATTTCATGGGAGTTGGGGACTGCATGAAGTCCGCGAAATACAGATTCTGCGAAGAGTGGTGGATCATGGATATGCAAATAAGCCACACACACCCACCCTGCACCGGAGCCCCAGTGAGCACAAGGACACCTTCCATGCCTTGCACTGTGTGCTGAGCCAGAGGCAGCGGCAGGACGTGTCCCTGCTGCCCCCACACTGGGAAGAGGCTTCCATTCACCCATGCCCTCCCCCACCTCCCCAGGGATGCCGGCACTCCGCAGGGAGCATCCCTGTCTCCCCCCGCCTTCCCCGGGTGGCTGTGGCTACCAGTGAGACACGTCCCATCCCCCCTTGCCTGGGCAGCAGCCCTGGCAGGCACAACAGAGCTGAGCCCTCACTTCTCAAACAGGGAGCAGCCCTGATGGGCAGAGCACAGGTGAGCCCTCCTTGCTTGATCAGGGAGCATTCCCAGCAGGACCAGCATGAGTGAGTCTGCCCCGCTCAGACATGGAGCAGCAGCAGCAGAGGCAGGCTGTGCGCATGCGTGAACGTTGGCTGAGCCAGTCAGAGGCTGTGGTGCTCTGATCACCTGACCCGGAAACAACCCGTGAATGAGGGAAACACTTCTTTGCAGCAAAAAACCCCACGATGCATTTAAGCCACAAAAGGTGAACCATGCAGTAGCGAGGTACTACTGTATAACAAAGTGTTCCTGAGTTGAGATAAGGACTGTAAGAAATCCCTTACTGATCACTGTCATGGGCAACACAGACTCAAAATGGGGATATTAAATGGATTTATTACTAACAGAATCAGAGCTTAAGAAAGAGAAGTAAAACAAATCTTAGACGGTTTTCCCCCTTCCCCCTTTCCTTCTAAGTTCTACCTCCTCCCCACACCCAGCAGTGCAGGAAGATGGGAATGGGGGTTATGTCAGTTGTTGCTTTTGCCACTGATCAGAGAGAGGGGTCTTTACACTGCTCCTCATGGGGGTCCCTCCCATGGGAAACAGTCCTTCACAAACTGCTTTGGTGTGAGTCCATCTCATAGGCAACAGTTCTTCACCCACTGCTGCCACATGGGTCGCTTTTCAGCAGGGTGCAGTCCTTCAGGCACAGGCTGCTCCAGTGTGGGCTCCTCTCCCCATGGGTCAGCAGGTCCCTGCCAGGACCCTGCTCCAACGTAGGCCTCCCACAGGGGCATAGCCTCCTTCCAGCATCCACCTGCTCCAGCATGGGCTCCTCCGTGGGCTTCAGGAGAATAGCTGCTCCACCATGGTCTTCACCATGGGCTGCAGGAGAACCTCAGCTTCGGTGACTGACCTCCTCCCCATCTTGCTCCACTGACCTTGGTGTCTGCATTGTTGTTCACATGTTCTCACTCTGCTCTTCTCTGGCAGCCATCTTCATTTGCCTCTTAATATTTTTTCTTCTGTCTTAAATATGTTATCACAAGTGTTTCTGTCACTTCTGATTGGCCTGGCCTTGGTCAGCAGCAAGTCCAGCTTGGAGCTGGCTGGCAGTGGCTGTGCCAGATGTGGGAAGCTTCCAGCAGCTTCTCAAAGAAGCCTCCCCTGTAATCCACCCTAATTACAGAACCCAATGTCAAAACCTGATTACAGAAAACCAATACAGTGAATCCTCAGATCTGGTGGGGTTTGGGTCTTCTCAAGCCCTGCGAAGCCCGTATTCCGTGAAGGTAGATGGGTCATGAATATGCAAATAAGCCCCATCCATTGCCCTGCCCCTCTCAGCCCTGGAGCACTGGGGGGAGTTCCTGCCACCGCCCACGCCCTGTGATGGCACAGGGGAGTGAAGGGGATGGCTTCTGCCCCTCTCCAACTGGGGAGTCCCAGTTGGCTTTTGCCGCTGCTGCTCCTACACACCAGCTTCTACACACTGCCTGAGTGACCAGGCTGGGGCTGGCCTGAGGCTTCTACAGGGCAGCTGGGCCAGCCATGACGGGGCTTGTACACACTGCCTGAGAGCCCAGGCTGGGCCTGGCTGCTTCTGTGCATGGGGCAGCAGTGGCCACTTCTTGGCACAGCTATAATAAGCTGTTGACACCGTGTTATAAACCTTCTCCCTCATGCAACCTCTGCAATACTCATAAGGGAGTGAATTCTGGGCGGTCCCCAAGCCAGTGACAGGCACCGCCCCCCGCCCTGCGGGATGTGCCTGTCTGGCCCCCCAGCACGGGCCAGTCCCGTTCCGCAGGGCAGCAGAGACTCTCTGGATATACGCAGGTGCGGAAATGCTGCAAAGAATGGAGGTGTCTTCACCAGGAGCGGGGGGGGGGACACCCGTGATGTACTGAAAACATGAGATTTGAACCGCAAAGAACTGAAGGTTTAGTGTACATACCTATGGGCTGGGTCTGTTTATGTATTTTCATGTGAACCAAAACAGTCAGTTTCTATTGTGACTTCGAGTAGATTTAGCTTAGATACTAAGGAAAGTTAGTTTCTGGATACCAGCAAAGTGAAGCAGTCCTGGTCTTTCTGCTTGTCTGTGGCCTAATTCTCTGTGAAGCCCAAAATGGCGTTGTTTTCTGAAAGGTTTGCAAAGTGTAATAGCAATAGGATGTTTTCTCTAGAACATATAGACACGGAAAATCAACATTAAACTTAAATTGCAGTTTAGAGAGGAATAAGCAACTTGTCTGAAAAAAACGAAAGTAGCAAAAGTGACGGTGATATCATGCAGGGCAACTTACATGCAGTGAAAAACTGCCATAATTCCTTTATCTTACGATGGTCTTCAGAATTTATTTTTTTTTTCTGTTAAAACAGTTGGGGCTTTCTTGCTATGTTCAGCAAGAGGGGAAACTAAACCTGAAAACGGTGTTATGTTTCCAAATCCTCAAGCATTTGTCCTTAATTCTATAAAAAAGTAAACGTTTAACCTAATTTTTAGGTAGTGTTGAAAAACTTGGGTAGGAGCCAGTAACTCTTAGTTTTGCACACTATATTAAAATGTCATAATGATTGTGTGCTGTTTTAAATGGGGGTTTTTGGTACTTGTTTATTTTTGCTCTTATATGTCAACTTTGTATCCTAGTACTGCAGAAGCAGTCTTGCAAAAAATGGATGATATGGAGAAGATGCGTAGACGGCGAAGGATGGGAGACCTGGAAGTGTTCCACGACACAGAAGAAGTACATCTAATTTATTTTGCTGGTTTTGTATAAGTAGGCTATTTCACATAGGAAAATTATTTTGTTGTAGTTTTAATTTAGCAGAAACAGAACCCTTTAGCCTAAGCAGAGTGTAGTTTATTTTGATTTTGCTCTTTAATGATACAATTTAACACCTTACTGTTAAGGTCATGCCACAGCTATGCTCTGTGGAGGAAAGAACTCTTTAGAAGACAAGAAATAGCCATGGAAGGTTGCAATGGATGTCTTATGCTGCACTTTCTGCATTGCCTTATGATTTTTGGATGGACAGTGTTTACAAACAGCTGTTTCAGGGCTTTGGTTTTCACTTCATATCCTACTGATTTTCTGACCTATTCACTGATAGCTGCTTTATCTCTGTGTGTTCTTTTGTTCTACTTCTCACTCCTGAGAGGAGCTATGGTTAATGTTATAGCCATCCTATTTCCTCTATGAAATTAAGTTAGTCCACTGGCCTTTTGAATGGCAATTGCTTTGTTTTTTAAACATCTTTGTAGTCTGCTTTCCTAAGTTTTTGTTTGGATCTGAATTCCTATTTTAAAGCAGAAATCCTTGTTATTAATCCTGGATGCCAGAGTGATGTTCCTGTTCTCTCCTGCTGTACAATAATTAAATCTTTTGTGTATATGGAGTGCCTTGATAATGATACTGTGTAGGTACCAAATGTGTCCTAGGGTTGTCTGCGTATTTGTGACTGGTCTTTTTTTCCTTTAATTAGGAAAGCCTTGATATGGAAAGGACTGATGAAGAAATACCAGATAATCAAGGTTAGTTCTGTTTTAATTTTTCTTGACTATTCTCTGGCCAAAAGCCTTGTCTTAAACAATTGAGATGGGATGAACTACTTGATAATTTTCATCTATTAAAAAGCCCTCTGCTGCTATTGACATTGCAAGCCATAGTCACAGACTCTAGGACTGTACTGTAGTGAGCTCTCAACAGGTGTTCAGAGGGGGGGGAAAAAAAGTCCAAAACACTTAAAAGGTTGTGGACAGGTGGGAATATGTGCTGTGTAGTGCACTTTGAATTCAATTCTATTTGCAACAGTCCTTAAACCAGCATAACATTATGTTGATGTACAGTTGGTTCATCAGAAGAAAGTGAGGCAAAAGAAGATGATGGTGAAGACACTCGGAAGCGTTACTCCTTTCGACAGAGGAAAACTGTTGAGCGCTATCAAGCTCCATTGCAAAGTAGGTTATAGGCATAGTTTCTCTTACGAGCTCATTTCTTTCATGCAAGTGAGTGTTGTGCTGCTTTTCAGAATGAAAATGCACATACGTACATACTCGTATTTAAATGCATTTCTTTAGCTGCAAATGAATTTTATTTACATGCATATAGCATCTGCACATTCTGTTTCTTTGCCATTGGGCATCCTTGTTGGTTTTCAATAAAATATTATCCATGTATCCCGGAAAGAATAGTAATTAAACAGACTTGATGATCTTACTCTCGTGGTTTTCAGTCTCCTTCAAAATTGTGCGTTTTTTCACTTTTACTATGTGTTGATTTAAAAAAAAAACCTGAACCCATTCCCATTCCTCCACCCTTGAAACTTCTCCTGAACTGTCCTGCTTTCTCGTAAAGTTGTTTGTAACATTATTCTAAATTCTTTGCTTTTAACAGAACCAAGACAACGTAAGATGTATTTTTCAGACCGCTCTTCACCTGTCAGACAGAGAGATTCCTGCAAAGGAACTAATAGGTGTGTATATTGTTAGTGATAGTTCAGCTTTCTCAGTAGGGCTGTCAGTCACATGACTGAATAACATTTTCAAGGGTTTTTGGACTTGTGGTAATTAGAGATTAATAGTATGGTTATTGCTGTGGTAGTTTGAGGGTGTAAAGAAAAGAAATATTGGAGGGAGCTTATCCTTTTTACTAACCCTTAGATTATACTTGAAAATGCGCTTTTTTCTGGTCGCTGATAAGGTAGGGTGTGATGAGGTTTGTGGCTTAGATTGTGTCCCTGAAAATTTTGTTCTGGAATTGAAGTCAGAATCTCCCTTTGAAAATCATACACTATTTAGTCTTGAAAGATACAAATTACTTTCTTAAAACCAAAGACAATTTAGTGAAAGAGCCTGTATGGAAGTTTTATTTTTTCTTTAGAATCACTTTGTGTCTCTGTATGAAACTGTACTTAAACAAGTGTGGTGATTTGACCCTGCTGGATGCCAGAGATTCACCCACAGCGTCTCTCTCACTTCATCCCCCTGCCCCTACAAATAGGGGAAGAGAGAGGAAAAGGAAAAAATGGAAGGGTTTTTGCTACAGCAGGAATGAGGACTATTAGAAAACTGCAGAATGAAATTCTGAATTTTAAATTGCAATAGTAATGACAAAGGGGGTTCAGATCCTGTAAGAAATTAGTGTCGAGAATCCCATCCCTTGTTGGACAGGAGCAGTTTGTTTGGCATTGTTGAAAGCAGGTAGTTATGGAAGGCAAGAAGTTTGAAGCCAAATTTTAAAATACGTTTAAGAGATTGATGTTTCACAAAGTGGACTATAATGCTGAGTGCAACTGTAGTTGTCTGTGTGAGAGAGAGTAAGTGGACAAAAGGAGTAACTTGGTTAAGAAATTTCTTTGTGCACTGGTTAAACATTCTACCTTCCTAAGAAAATCAAATTTTGCTGTCACAAGTAAAACCATATAATGTATTTTGAAATTAGATTCATAAGGAGTACAATGATCTGGAAACTCACTAGATTTCACTTTAAATTTTGACATTACTTTGTGTATATTTTATTTTTTTCACTTCTTTGTCTGAATGTTTGCAGACGGAGACACACAGTCCCCAGCAGTGATTCCTCTTCCTCATCTGACGATGAAGAGGATTTTGAGAGGCAGCGGAAGAACAGAAATTTAAGAAGGTTAATAAAATGGGAAAATAGGGGAGAGAGGACTTGACGTCTGCCTAACCATGAAGTGCTGCCGTCTTCATCTTGTATGCCTTGTAATTTCTGGCAATCCTGTCTGTTGGGACTGCCAACTGTAACTCTGTTCTCTGCAACTGGGTTTACAGAACTGATTTTGATAAGCAGTTTAATTTCTAGGTGGGAATGGGGATAGGAACACTTTGAGATAACTTCTTACTGTAAAATTCTACTGCGTCTGTGAGTTACAGTAGTTGATTCAGAAAGAAAACCACAATGACAGAGTGATATAAACAGAGGAAATTATGGTGGTTTCATTAGTTAAAAAATGCTCTTGAAAAACTGGGAGTGCTGGTTGATAGAAAACTTAACGTGAGGCAGCAGCGTGCCCAGGTGGCCAGAAAAGCCAATGGTATCCTGGCCTGCATCAGGAATCGTGTTGTCAGTAGGACTAGGGAAGTTACTCTCCCCCTGTACTCGGCACTGGTTAGACCACATCTTGAATACTGTGTCCAGTTCTGGGCTCCTCAGTTTAAGAGGGATGTTGAGATCCTTGAGCGTGTCCGGAGAAGGGCAANTTTAACAAGTAAGTTTGCAGCCTGACATCTTTCAGACACATGTCTTCTGACACACATGTTCCAAAAGCCTCAGGAAGGACCAGCAGTGCTGAGTGGCCTTTATAATGTTAATCTTCACTGAAATAAGTATAATCTTGGGCTGCAACTAAATGAGTATTCAAGCTAAAAACATTTGAAAGGTATCGGTGTATTTGGGGGAGTGGGTTTCTTTCATCACACAAATCAATGCCAGTCCATGATTAGAATAACTTGTTCTAAGCTTGTAGTCCTGTATGTGTTGTGTTAACTCATATAGGTATTTGTAAGTGCTAAGTTGTTACAATAGTTAGCTCAGTTTAATGTCTGGAGTGTCCACTTTCCTTTATTTATTCATGGTCATTAAATGTAAAACGGGTCAAACAAATATTTAACTGTTCAGGAAGTATGCTCATTTATGCTATCTGCATTCACTTCCTATCATTAGAAAAATCAAAAGTCTGCATCATAACTTAGAAAGCAGTTTTCTCTTTAATTCAAATCAGGTCTCTTCCTGGCAACTTTCGGAAAGGTGATTTAAAGGGAGTTCACAAGGATCGCATGAAAATCGGTGCAAGTCTGGCTGATGTTGATCCAGTGAAAATAGATTGTTCAGTAGGTATTTTTACTTCATTGTGAGATGTTTTCACTATTCATGAAAGCTTTCAGTAATGGGCTGTCTACCCCTACCTTGGCTTACTATTTTGAAAACTGGCATGAACATTTCCTTTGTGCTGACATCTAATTTCTGATTGAACCGTATGGAGGTTGCACCTTTCTTTAACGTGTTTAAAATGTGTTCTGTTGACTTCATCTTTAGGTACGATTTGATGGTGTGGGTGGTCTTTCTGAACATATTTCAGCTTTAAAAGAGATGGTTGTTTTTCCATTGCTTTATCCAGAAGTCTTTGAGAGGTTCAAAATTCAACCTCCAAGGTAACGGATGTTCTTTAAAACTCTTAACTTCTAACTGAGGTATCCTTATATGTCCACGCTTCAAAATTTTAATAAGTGTTGATGTTTTGAGGGGTTTTAGTAGTAGAAAAAGTAGTTTTTAAAAAACTGATAGAATCCAGCATGCATGAAGGTTCAGACATGTACTGTGTGGCAAGACTATGCTTTAAAATGTCTTGCTTTTAAAAGGAAGAGTTGGAGTGTTTTTCTTTCAAGTTCTACGTGCAAGTGGACTTGATCAGGTTGTAAGTAGAAGGAATTATCTACTGGTGTACAACTACAGTTTGTTTTGTGAAAGCCCAGTTGTCTCTCCCACCAACTCTTTTTTTTTTTCCAGGAGTTCCAGTATCAGTTTTACAGTTGATAAAACTTTCAGCTAGAACCTTGCAGTTGTGTTTGAGCTAAAATAAGAATGAAATTATTAGAGATTTAATTGTTAGCTTTATATATTCTTGATCAGCAAAACTCAAGTCATGCTATATTGAGACAGAACTTTAGATCCTTTGCTTTTAGTGACTTAAAAGTATTACAATCAATCAAAAGGGAAGTTTAGTTAGGTGAGAACAGTTGTGTGCTTTAGGGATGGAGGTTGTAACAGGTACTTTTCCATGATGTGCTTTGCTTACGTGAATATTTTTTTTAACTTGTTTTTAAATTGCAGAGGTTGCCTATTCTATGGTCCACCAGGGACCGGAAAGACACTGGTTGCTCGTGCACTTGCTAATGAATGTAGCCAAGGGGACAAGAGAGTAGCCTTTTTTATGAGAAAAGGTGCCGACTGCCTGAGTAAATGGGTTGGGGAATCTGAACGACAGCTTCGTTTGTTATTTGATCAGGTAAGGTTGAAACCTGCCTTGTGTTCTGTCTGAGTTGTAACGAATCTTCTGTGGTCAAGCAGATCTCATTATTTTTCATGTTTTGTCAGCTCCTTCCACTGAAATGGGATTATCAGTGTTTCCTTTTTCAGTGGGGTTTTTAGGGACTTGAAGTCTCAAGATGTATTGGGAAAGGTTAGTAAAGCAATCAAGAGAACTTTGCAAAGCAACACATACGTGCCACTCCTTGCCTCACAAAAAAAACCCAAACAGCCCCAAACAAGGTTTAAAGAGTCAAGAGATGGTGGCTTTGGATCAGAGCAAAACAGGTGCAGAGTGAAAGCATGGTCATTTAAATTGGTAACAAGACTTGCTTCTAGAACCTGTAATTAAGTCCTGGCTCTGTTGGTGGTGGTTGCCAAATAGCTGTAAAAACTGCTTGTGTGATTTGTTTCCTGTTGCCCAGTCTCAGTGAGTTGACATAGGCTGCTGCCTTGTTACTCGTGCCACTTTACCACATTAGTTCAATTAGTAGAGATCCCTGATACTGGTCTGAAAAATCTAGTTCCAGTGACTTTGCAACTATAATGTTGTCCCTGCATTTCTCCTTCAAATAGTGCTGTTTTCCTGAAGTCAATACTCGTGTGTTTTCATTGTAGGCCTACCAGATGCGACCTTCAATTATTTTCTTTGATGAGATCGATGGTCTTGCTCCTGTACGGTCCAGTAAACAAGACCAAGTCCATAGGTAGGACATGTTTTTAATTTACATAGAAGCTGCTTGATCTTTGTGAAAAGAAGACTGCAATCTATTTAACTTGATTTGGCACATCAATTTGTGGCACATAAATAATCTTGAAAACTAGTATTTCAGTACTACTCAATTTCAGATTATTTTTAAACACTATCTAAAACCAACTCACTAATCTTGATAGCAGCACAAGGTCTGTGTTAACTTACCTATTTTGTTATGTCTTAAAATGATTTGTCGTAATGCAGAGGTTGCAACGCAGTGGGGATTTACTGTATATGGAACTCAAGAAAATTTACTAAACTGCTGAATGAAAATTGTATTTTTGTATTAGCTCTGTTGTATCAACACTTCTGGCACTTATGGATGGCTTAGACAGCAGAGGAGAGGTTGTGGTAATTGGAGCCACCAACAGACTGGATTCCATAGATCCAGCTTTACGAAGACCAGGACGCTTTGATCGAGAGTTCCTCTTCAGCTTGCCAAACAAAGAGGTCAGAACTCCACCTTAGTGCAGGTGGGGCAGAGTCCATCTTTATAACAAACCCCTGTAACAGGGCAGGGTTATGGAGCACTGAAAGTCTCTGTCAGGACTGTACCATTTGGACAAATGAGGGCTTTCTGGAGAGACTGCTGTACTGTGAAGGGCAGACCTGGTAGTGAATATATATCATTAAGATGATTGCAGCAGTTAGTTCTCTAGCTTTGGTTTCTCTGGGAACAGCAAAGAATATGGGGTGCTGCTAGTCACCAGTATGTTTATCAATGAATGTATGAATTAGTTCTCAATACTGCTATAGCATTGTGAAAGTAATGGTGCGCAGACAAGAATTCCTTTTTGGTAGCAAAAACTTTGTTCAATGCTGGTGCTGGAGCAAATTATTTATGTTGGGATCTGACATTCCTGCTGGAACTTAGTACTAGTAGGATCTTGGGCAAAAATGCACAGGTGTAGGGCTTGGAAAGGTTCTAGTTCAATGGCAATAGCTAATGAAAAAAAGATAAGTACAGTGATCGTCCGCATGGTCACGGTCCGTAATTTGTGGGATCCCCATGGCGCTGTTGATTTTTCAGCGAATTGCGGGACCTGGCGTGTGCACAGAACCTACCGCGACCCCAGTCTGATCGGCTCGGGTTTTTTTAGATCTCATACTTGTGAAAACTCACTTTTTATGGAAGATATAAATGCCTTTTATTTCACTGCATCTCACAGCAAGAGTTTAATGTAACAAGTTGAGAATTATGAAATTTCCTGGTTGAAAAAGAGAGCACATTAACTGACCTTTAAAGTATTTAAAAGTTTAGCAGACAAGAAAAGCACATGTTAGCCTTAGTGTGAGGGTTTGGGGAGTTTTGTGTTGTGGTTGTTTTAAGAGAAAATTTAGGGCAAGCTAAAATTCAAATGCTTTTGTTTTCAGGCGAGAAAAGAGATTTTTAAAATTCACACACGAGACTGGACCCTGAAGCCATTGGACAAGTTTCTTGAAGAGCTGGCTGAGAAATGTGTTGGTGAGTTTGAAAATATGACTTGAATCGTAGGGAACTGCAGCTTGCACGAGACAGTGCTTGAGCTCTTGTGCCTTGCTGCAGAGTGAGGCAGCTGCCATGCCATGGGAGCAAGCCAAGCTAGATGTTGCTTTCAGTTTTCTTTTTCCTAGGAACAGTGATAAGGGTTAGGACATCTTTCCCACGAGCAAAGTTTTGACTAGGGGGCTGCTTCCTAAGTGCAGGATAGCAGGCTGTGAGCCACATAACAAAACTTCTCTGCAGTGCAGTAATTCTTTAAATTATCTCTTGCCCTGTTGACTTTTTGTTGCATGCAAAGTTTTTCGTGTTGCACTTTAGAAATCTTGGCCTTGACTTTGGTGTTTCCTGACATAACATTTAGCTCATGTTTTGTTTATTAGGGTACTGCGGTGCTGACATTAAAGCCTTATGTGCTGAAGCTGCCCTCTGTGCTTTGCGCCGCCGGTATCCTCAGATCTATGAAAGGAGTGAGAAACTGCAGTTAGATGTCACTTCGATTAAAATAACAGCAAAGGATTTTGTCATGGCCATGCAGAAGATTGTTCCAGCTTCACAGAGAGCTGTGGCTTCACCCGGGCGAGCACTATCACCTGTTCTAAAACCACTGTTAGAAAACATACTGCAAAGAATTTTACAAGCCTTGCAGAGAGTATTTCCCCACGCAGAGCTTGCACTGAAGAAGGACCAACAGCAAGGTATAGCAATAACATCCACTTGTTTGAAATTCTGCCAAAGCAAAGCCTTGTGATTTGTGCAATAACAGCCATAATGACAGTTCAGTTTCACATGTGTATGCACAGCACTGGGTGAGAGCTGTGAGTGTTGTTACATAAATGCCTCTATCTCCTTTCTGAAGAACGTCAGAACCATGGTACAGGTGCTTTAACCAAAATACAGTTTTAGCCATGATGGTTTTTAGCTATTATGGTCTCTTAATTGAGATGTTTGTGGATCACAAACATTGCTTGCACATGGGATCAGAATGTTGTAGTAGTGTGTACTTTGGGGCTTGGCTTGCAAAGCAGAAGTGTGTTCATGCTCCTGACTCTGACAGCCCTGGTCAGGTTTAGTTTGTCAGTTGCTGAGAACAAATCAATATCAATAAACTCACTCTCTTGATTAAGAGGTCTGTGAAGTTAGTTACCAAGCCAGTCCCTGGGGAATATCCTCCCAGTAGAGCTGGTAGATTGTTTGCATTGGTAAAACAGAGGCAGAAATGCACCAACACAATGAAAGCATTGGGGCTGGGGAATTGCATCCTTTCTGTTGTCCACCTCCCGTTATCTCCTCCTTTGATGGTCTTTGAGGAGCCTTATTTAGAAGATATCTGGGTCTTAATATTCTGACTAGTCCTGGACAAATGGAACCCTGTGGCCATCACATTCACTTAATTTCCCCACAACCTGTTCCAAAAAAGAAGTGGCCTCATTGGGTTTTTCTTGTGTCTAGGAACTATGTAAGTTGCCCCTAATCGTGTTTATTTCAAGGGAAAAAGCCTTCCAAGTTTTTGTCAACAGAGATAATACCTGAAGCAAATCATGGGATGGAGAACAGCTTTGTGAAGACTTGTGTGATCTCCTTAGATCTGTGGTAGGATGAGCTCTTCAGAAAATAGCATTCAGTGTGTGCTCTCTAATGATGAAATACAAGGATATGTTTTCCTGCATTGAGTTCAAAGGTGTGTTAATGCAAGAGTGAGATTTGGATTATTCAGAAAAGTTTAAATAGCTCTCATGTCTTTAAATTCTATTTTAGGAAACTATGTGATTGACAGTGATGAGGAGTTACCATCAATCTTTGAAGAGAAGCCAACTAATGAAATGGCTGATCACGAAAATGCAGAATTTCTCACTTTTAGCAGGTCCATGCTTGTCTCCTTTATTTTTCCATTTTTAAGATGGCCTGGTAAACTGTTCTGTTATGAGGAGTGATGGATGAAGGAGTGAGGGATGGGGGGGGGGTGATCAATATTTGCAAGAACTAAGCATGAAGATCCAACTGGGTACTAATGTTCTGAGTGCACTGCCCTGACCCATCAAACCAAGTGCCCAACCCCATGTTCTGAAGTCAGAGTGGTCCACAGATTATTAGAACATGTTTATTTAGTCCATAGTATTCCATAAAAGAGCGAAGACACAAAAAATGTGCTGTCCTTTTAGCTTAAAAAAAACCCTATGGGTTTGTGTAGTCATCCTCTCCCCTTCTGCCTTCCAGGATTGTTAAACCAGTAGAAAATTATGTAGCAGAAATAAAACTAAGAAATATTTTGTTAAAACACTGTGAGAAAAACTTAAGCAATGTCTGCATTTTGTATCTTTAACCTACTGAGTTTGCTAATCTTTTGATGATTTCATTGTGGAAGTCATGTAAGCCAACAGCTGCAGCAGTAGATTATGTTAGCACTGTTGGGCCAGTTATTCTCCCTTCCTATTGCTGTGCTGTTCCAGAAGATGTGACGTGCTGGGCATGGTTAGGTCTCTAGGATCTCTGACTTCAGTAAGTAAAGGTACAGCAGTATTGTGGTGAAAAAACACAACCCTCTTTACAAGTGCTTCATGCACGTAAAGCAAGATTATTAGGAAATTAATAGGCAATCCAAAGATGAAACCATTAGAAGGATGGAATAAAATAAATATAAGTCTTGCTGTAATTTAACCGACCCCATTGTGTGCTTCTTCAGATACAGCTAATGTATTTCAGTGCCCATATTAATTTTTTGCCTATGAATGTTGTTCTGTTCCTTGCTTCCCACCATCTCTACAAAGTATGGCCAAATTTTAGCTAAACTTCACAGATGTAGGGATCTCACAGTTACTTCAAGTCAAGACACACTGAAAGTGGTTGTGTACAGGCAGTGAAGAGACCCGGACTGGTTTGTGCTGAGAGAGTTGTTGTTCTGCCCCATCTCATGCTACTGACCAGTTGTTTGGTTTGTATTTGGCTGGACAGTCCCCCTGTGGGATTTAAGGGCTGTTAATTTACCCAGCCAAAGGAATAGCAGACATGCTGGGGACTGGCAGGACTTCTTAGCGGAGGTATGGTACCACTTTGTGAGAAAATAGGTTGTGATAGTCTCCCTGATCACAGATCAGCTTATTATTTGGTGGATAATGGAGCATATTTACAAAAAGAAAAAGATCCCAAAACCTCACTCTAGCATCTGTGTGCCTATTAGTCACTTGGTTTTTAACTTGTTTTTTTCTTTCTGTTGTAGAAATCCTCGTTGCCAGCCAACATCTTTCAGGCCACGCTTCTTATTAGTTGAAGATCCAGGATGTGGGCAAGCTTTTCATTTGGCACCTGCAGTAATACATGCCCTGGAAAAGTTTCCCGTTTATACACTAGACCTGCCTGCTTTGTTTGTTAGCACCACATCCCCAGAAGAAACATGTGCACAGGTATCCTTTTTGCTCTTTAATCCACTTTTCTTCTAGATGGAATGATACCATATAAGGGTATTATACATAGCCATGTTTTTCATTTGAAATGAAACAGGGAGGATGTTGCTTAGCAGCTTGGGAAGGTGGGGGTTGCTGCTAATAAAGTCCTCTTTGTGATAGGAAATCCTGCTGATCTTGGTGGGATCCAAAAAGTTTTCATTGCTCCTGAGGGCTCTGTGCTCTCAGTACGTGGCTCTGCATCACCCTGATGGCATCATGCACTTTCTGAAGCCTTATTTTTTATTATATTTGTAGGGCAGGTAATGTTTTAGGGAAAATAAATGTTTCTTTTTTTACATATACACCTTGTACTGCTACAGTACATGTAGTAAAGGCATTAAAATTCACATACACTGGGATGCTTTCCTTAACTAGGAAAATGAAATATAAGCAGATTAGTGCTGATTTCTTTTTTCAGTTTTAGGCAGGAAATCCGTTTTGTTTGTATTAAAATATTTTGGCCTTTGTGGCAGCATTTGAGAGCAGTACGAGTCAGGATAGACATTCCAGGACTGGATACTCGTTTGTCATATATCAGGGACAATTCCTTTTTTGTTATGTTGTAGTTGCATCTGTGGACATGCAACCACTCTGTCTAGTCCCTGCCTGGATATACCACTTGCACTTCACACCTTGTGACAGAAACTCCCTGAATGCTGTTCATCTGAAAGGGTCCATGGAGAAGTTGGTCATGTGAAAGGACTGTTGTCACTTTCTTCACGCATGTCATCTTTTGATGCATGTAGCTGCATGTCATCTTCTGTGATTGGGATGCTATCTGAGAGCAGTGGCTTGTGCTCTTCTAAAGCACATCATCTGATGGCTCCTTTGGTAACAAGAAGTTGGGTGATTTAGCTCTTCCAGCAGGCAAAAGACTGGCTCCCTCTTAGAAAATGTGTCTGAAAATATGAATTGTAACCGGGTTTCTTTTACCATATCAGCCCTCATCTTTTCACATAGGTCTGTGCTCCAGTCTGACTTGGGTATGTGCCTGCTCTGAACTGAAAATGGTGTAGTCATGATTGTGTGGCAATTTCTCCAGGCTAATACATCTTGCAAAATCAGGGTTAGTCCTGATTTTCAAGCACACCACCACATTGGCCAAGTTCTGAGGCCCCTTATACCTCAGTAGTTCTGAAATCAGACAGGTTCAATTTGGTTTCTCTCTGCGTAGCAATGTCTGTATTTGAGTCAAAATAGTAATTTTACATCACTGGTAAGGAGTTGTTAATTTATTATTTTGTCTTGATGTTTTGGATCCATGTACTCCTGTTTCATAGGAGTAAGATAGTTTGACCTGTAGTTATTTAGTGGCCTGTTCTACATGATGTAGTTGTCTTACCCAAGCTGTCATTTTACCAGCTGATGCGAGAAGCTCAAAGAACAGCACCAAGTATCATGTATGTACCACAAATCTCTTTGTGGTGGGAGACTGTTGGACCTACAGTGAAAGCTGTTTTTACAACACTACTGCAGAACATTCCAACATTTGCTCCAGTTTTACTTCTTGCAACATCTGATGTGCAACATGGAGATCTCCCAGAAGAGGTATTTCTGTTGGTACTTCTCTTCCTTTTTTGCATGTTAATTTGTAACTCCTAGGAGCACTGGAGTACTGTGCAACTCTAAACCAAATTCATATTATTATTACTTAGATGCTCAAACCCAGTCTCCGAAATTTTGCTTCAACGAAACAATGGTGAAAGCATTTTTCTAAAGGGTTACCTGAGTAAAGATACTGAGTTTGGCTCCACTCTTTCACCCTTCTCACACACTCATGCTTATTAGACAAGATGTAGACATTCGCTTCAGGCAATCATATTGGTGAGTTCAGGATGGTTTGGTGTGTTCTTGGTGAAGAGTATAAGGTGCTTGAGATGTAGCTAGAAGCAAGATTTTTCTGAAAACATTTTTACTGAAAAATAAAAGGTATTTTTACTGAAAAAGTATGGGGGTCAAACTCTTACTGATGATTCAAATTTGACATTAAGTTCTATCTCATAAAAATTTCAACTTCTTTCTACATCTAGGTGAAAACATGACAAATTAGAAAGCTAAGGTCCAAATTTCTTTTAAGTAACTTGGAAATCAATTTTTAGTTGTATTCCTTAACAAAATTCAGTACATGCTGAGCTTTCTAAACATCTGTGGTGGTACAACCACTCCTGTCCCTCAAGCTTCACTGAGAGTGCGTATTAAAGGAAGGTGTTCAAAATGTGAATATGCTGCCCTGATTATTTTGTCTCAGTAACAGAAGTTACTGTTAATAAATGCTCTCTAAAATAAGGAATTGAATTCCTTGCATACGTTCTGGCAATAGAGATGGAAAATGGAGTACAACTTGGAATTGTGCAACTTCAGACACCTCATTTAAATTAATTAGAAGTAGAATTTTAAGAGCCCACCTTACCAAAAAGCTTGCACTTGTCTGCTGAACCTCCCCTCTATAGCTGCCATAAAGATTCAAGCTAAAGGACAGCAAGGCAGGTAAATACAAAATAAGCAGCTTTGGAGGTGGTGTCACACCTTTCTCAGTGGCTTATTGTACATTTTTTCCATGGAGCCTAAACTCTGAAAGGTGTTTTAATTTGCCATGCTATGAAAATCTAACCTTTAAAATAACTTCTTGTAGCTTGTGTTATCCAGAAGAATCATCTTTTTGTGATAGAATATAAAAAATCTCTGTGGCCTTACATCTAAAATATCTTTACTTCCCATGCTTTAGATAAAAGCATTGTTTAATAATCATGAAGAAGTTTTTAAAATCCAGTGGCCTACCTGTGCTGAAAGAAGAAAGTTTTTTGAGGACTTAGTTATGAGGCAAGCTGCTGAACCTCCGGCATCTAAAAACGATGCAGGTGAGGATATTCTAAGTATAAAATTTGGCTAAGTTAACAGCTAATAAGTGTTTGTTTGGGGGATAACTTTCTATCAATCATTTTTCATGTGCTTGTATTTGAGAACCATCAATTGACCAAAACTTTCTGATTAATTTAAGCTCGGCAGCCATTGGAAGTTCTGCCTGTAGCACCACCACCGAAGCCTCGACAGCTGACAGAGGAAGAAATGAGACAGCTGGAGGAGCAGGAAGAGGATACGTTGCGTGAACTTAGGATTTACTTAAGGGACGTGACTCACAGACTTGTCATTGACAGGCGTTTCAGAGCATTTACAAAGCCTGTTGACCCAGAGGAGGTAAATTATTGTTGATCTGCAATACCTGTGTGTGTTCACGGTTTCTCTGTGTGTATGTTCCTTGCTGTTTGTGTGCTCGTCCTAGGAAGGTTTGTCTTTGTTTTTAGGACTGTAATACTCTGACTTTCCAAGAAGCAGGAAGAGAAGTTTGCTTTTACTTTCCCTGATTCACAGATTCACAGATTTATTGTGAGTTGGAAGGGACCCACAAGGCTCATCGAGTCCAACTCTTAAACCACACCACTGCCTATACCGGTGGGAATCGAACCCTGGTCTCCCGCATGGCAGGCGGGGACACTCACCACTGTACTAAAGTGGATTTCGTTCCTTGGGGCTCTCCAGTGTCTGTTATCTGACTGTTCACTGAAGTCCCTGTGTTCCTTCTAAAATATCTTTAAAACTTAAGAGTGTTTCCCTTACAAGGGACTAAAAAGGATCAGCTAGTTCAAGCGCCATTTACCTCAAACACCAACACAATTTGCCTATGAAAAGGTTTTGATATATAGGTGTGTTAAAGCAGAGATCTTTCTTTTTCTCTGTAATTATAAACTGTACCTCTAGGGCTGTTTGAATAAACCCTAAAGCTCTTTGCCTGTCAGTAGTTTCTGCAAGAACAGGAATAGAAGCAGCAGTTTGTCAAATAAATTTTCAGATTCCATTTGCATGGGGCTTCCCTTGGTAGAAGGTCAGCCATAGAAGCTGTGTGATTTTTTTATTCCTCCGTAAGACCCCAAGTCTCAAGCTGCAAGCTCACCAGGGGGTTTTACTTTAAAAATATATGAGGTTCTAACAATATCCACACACCAAATATGTGAGAAGAGCCAAATATGTGAGAAGTTATTTTAACACCTTAAGAGAAAGTACATAGAGAAAAGCTGCACACATCTTCTCAGAGGATACTTTCACTCGAAGACTTTAGAAAATGAGGGAACTGGGCAAAAGTTCAAAGGGTAACATTCTACCAAAATAAAGCATTCCACAAAGCATTGACTTAGTACATCTAAGCCACACAACTTACCCAAATCCACACACTGTGCCCACCAATCAGAACCTGAGTCAGGGGTCCCCGGGGCCATGGTGTGGAGCAGCAATCTTGGGGCTGGGATATAATAATCCAGATCTCACATCCTCCCTTGCACTTCTCAGTGAGTTTATTGAGTAAGTGTATGCTGGGGAATATACTTCAAAGTCAGCTGTAGTTTTGAGATAGCTTCGTGTTTCAGCAGAGTACTGTACCCCTACATGTCCACTGGATTGTCATTTCCTTTCCTTGTAGTTTCTGAGATATGAATAATCTAAACAAACATAGATGTCCTTGTCTAAATCAGTCATTAGGCTTCTTGTGTGGTCTGAATAAAGAAATTGGCATGTCTGGGTCCACTTATCTTATTCTGAAGTAGGTGCCTGGGACAGGTGCTTCCAAGGGGTAGTTCCTGCAGCCTTTTTCGTTCTGCCAACAACAAAGACTCTCAGGTGACAACTGAGAAGTTTCTTTGTTGTTAATTTCTGAAAGGAAGTGAAATTAATCCCACACTGGGTCCCAGTTCTCTTCTCTGCCGCACACATGCTTCTGACCTCCCTGCTCCTTTTATCTCCCCCCGTCTTCTGGTCTGTCTCTTCAAAACCAGCTGAAATAACCTTCTATTTTCAAAAAACTAACTGGGTAATTTCTGCCTCTTTGGATGTGTCGTGCTGGGGTTTTTAAGATGCCCTTTATTTGGCTTTATGAAAATAATTACTCTTGGTAGCTCCTGCACTAAATCTATGAGCTTGCATATTTCCTTTGTAGGTACCTGATTACAATGCTGTTATTAAACAGCCCATGGACCTCTCAACAGTTCTCTCCAAGATTGACATGCACCAGTACCCAACTGCAAGAGATTTTCTGAAAGACATTGATCTGATCTGTAGCAATGCTTTAGAGTACAACCCAGTTAAAGATCCTGGAGGTGAGAATTCATAAAAATTTTAAATCTATAAGTTGTTAAATGTTATCTCTGGACAGTTGATGTGGGATTAGATAATTGTAAACATCTTCAGAGAGCATTTCTTGCCAGATAGTGAATGTTGTAGCATTAAATAAACTATTTGGTCATGAAACTGTGATAGACATGTTGGTAGGTAAGTACTGCTTTTGCTTTAATAGTTAACTCTTCTGTTGGCATGCTGAAAATATTGACTGAGACCCTATCTATGAAAAGAGGGAACACATTCTAAGTAAACAAAATAAAAGGATTCATTGGCTGGTAGAAAGTACTCAGTTTTGACTGTAAAATTTCAGATCGACTCCTTAGGCACAGAGCTTGTGCTTTGAGAGATACTGCATATTCCATAGTGAGGGAAGAAATGGATGAAGATTTTGAGCAACGCTGCCAAGAAATTAAAGAATCTCGTAAGCAAAGAGGTACATTTTTTGATGCTGAGGATTTAAGACTTGTCTCATTATTTGCATTAGCCATATATGGCACAATTGTTTGCTCTCTCTTCTTTATTGCAAGGTTCAGACTGTGCTTCCTCTTACTCCTGCGTAATGCCGAAGGAGGACTCCGTTTCTGGGTGTAAGAAAACAGACCCAAAGTGTAATGAGAAAGTGAAGATGCCAGCAATGCCTGTGGATGCCAGTACCCCATGCTGTAAGGGCAAGATATATTTTATTCAGACTTTCTTAGACAAGGTACTAAAGTGACTGCAACATTCTCTGTTCTTGGGACTAACAGGTTCCTGTGATGCCTTGTTCTTCATGCCAGAGGCATTAACTTTATTAATATGCTTCAAAATGTGGAATAAATCCAGAGGTCATTCACTCAGTGTGGTTATGAAATTCAAGTGGCTGAACTTCACTTGACATTGTAAGACACTGGATTGGTTGCCCAAGTAAAATTTAATGGCTCTTATATTGCTACCTTTTGAAGTCAAAAATATTGTACATGGTAGTTTCTGACTACTTAGCTAGTTTTTAGTCATATGCAACAGTGTTTTCCCTTTCCCTCCCCTAAGAAGTTAAACTCAGCCACCTTTAACTCTCATTTCCAATTGATGGGGAAGACTTAAAAACCAAGGGATCAATAATCACAGACATGTAAAGAAAGATCATTATTTCTTCATATTTCCTGTGAAAAGGACATGCAGAAACAAAGACCCTTGGGTCTCTTTCACTTAAAACACATGACATAGTGTGAAGTCTCCTGCTCTTGCTGGCATGTCTGGGAGTTTTGCTCCTGACTCTGTGGTACTCCATGAAGACAAAAATGGTGGGGTTTTTTTGATGGTAAAATGTCAACTTCTTTTTGCACAAGGTTAACTGAATTGGAAAAGCACATGAGATATAAATCTTTATGAACAGTTCTTTTTCTCCATCAACTATTCCCTTAAAATAATCTCTTCAGCTCTTCCCAATGTATGTATGTATAGCTTTTGAAGTTTACAGATTCAGAGATTTTAAAGGACTCATCTCCAAATACTTTTCTGTTTTTCAGCTATATTAATTACATACTAAGTCACCTTATAACTTCGCTTTGCAGTAAGACTTCCTATCTAAAGTAAGAATTTTCTGCTCATAACATCTTAAAGCTGATGGTTTTGTGCGTGAAATTCTGTGGCTAATTTTTTTTTCCCCACACCTAGTAGCAAATCGACCCCATTTAACTGGAACTTTTTTCCTAGACATATGTAGAGAGACATACAATGGTAGTTGAGGTCCTTTGGTCATTTTCCTTGTAAGTCAAGTAAGATGAGGATGCTGGACTTTGAAGGAAGAACTGCTTTGGTAATGTTTTGGATGACTTTTTCTTGTATCTCTTTGTAGGTAAGCCAAAAAGAAAACGCAGAAAGAACAGAAAGTCTTTGAGTATTGCAGCAAAGAGGAGAAATGTTCAGTTCAATAAAGAGAATAAAATTCCTGAAGACCAAAATGAAGTAGAGAGTAATGAAGAGTCTACCATAGATTGCACTGAATTTGCATCCTCCCAGGATACTCCTATGGAAGAACATGAAAATGTACTTCAGGAACGACAGAAAAATTGTACAGAAAATGAAAGAGAGAGAGTTCTCCTTGTGGCTAAATCCCCTTCTGGAAAGAGGAGAGAACACTCAGACCCAAGAGAGCAGAGTGAAATGACAGATTGCCAAAAAGCTGGAACTTCAGAAGACAGAGGTTCCAATGGTAAGTGAAAGGTCTAACAGGTCATTTACCTCCTTTTTCTTGCTGAGGAGGGTGACACCACTTAATAGATTTTAGCCGTCTTGAGTTCTATCTGTTGCATCTCTCTTGAATCAGCACACAGTGTTTCTTGCATAATGGTGGTGCCTCTTGAGTTATGCCAGCCAAGCTTGTGTTTTTCTGCAGCTGCTGTACTTTTGATTCTGCAGTTTGTTTTTCAAATGGTACCTAATTGAAAAACAATCGTTGGCTTTCTTTTATTGTGTGAGGATCTTCCCAGCAATAAGCAGTGTAAGTTAAAAAGCTGTTCTTCAAGCAGTGTGGACCCAGGGTCATGTGTAGCATAGATGAGTTATGTACTGGTGTTTGCAGTGCAAGACGTGTTTCCTAACCTAAATTACGTTGGAGTTTTACTGTGCAGTGCTGTTATTTTTCTTTCTTAATTCTACCCTGCCTTTTTGTCTAGTGCTTTTTTGTGTGTGTCCAGAGCTTCTAGTTTTTATGGAGCAGTGACTTTTGCCAGAAAGGAAGTAATAGTCAAGCTTTTACCAGTGACATTTCTGTCTCTCATGCAGAGAAGTACTCTTTTCCAGGTAGAGTGTACTTCACTCGTACTAGATATTCCAAATAGAGAGAAATCACGACTTAAGAAATCTGTTGTTACAGATTCGTTGGTGCACTGTATGACTAGTGCAAGATGTTCTCAGGTGGAAGAGAAACAGCTGGCATGTGTTGGGAAAGCAGCAAAAATCAGCACGCAGAGTGTGTTTGTGGATTACTGTGAGCTCAAAGTAAGTCTAAATTTCAATTTTGTTACTACTGAAGCAGGATATTTACTTTATATGTAGAAATTGTCAGTTGTTAACCAATGCCAATGCAAACCATTTATGGGAGAGAAAATATGGCTTGTGAGGCAATTCAACCTGTAATGGACTATGACTGTTATTTCCACAACTGGTGTAGACTGCTGTTCTTGCTTTTGGTGAACTAAATGTTAGGAGACTGGGTGCTCTCCCTAATTTTTAATGTCAAAGGGCTTGTTAAATTTTAAAATACCCCGCTGATAAACTGCTAGTAATGTTAGTTATTAATGACATGGCAGTTTCTATGATGGGTTGGGAGTTAGGTTCTATTTTTCTGTTTGCATGTTTTCATTTATTACGTGTTAGAAAAGTACCTTGATTTTTAGCAGTGATGACTTTCAACATGAAGTTAGCTGCTTGACTCAAAGATCCTCCTAGATAAAATACTAATACCTGCTTTTCTTAAGCGATTTCAAAGTCCAGTGTTACAATTTTGCATTCATGCACAGTACAGTGCTACAGGGTTTTTCCTGACCCCTGTAGGAGAGAAGGTGCTATCCTAGGGTACAGCTGGGGAGAGGGTCAGCCGTGTGCCTAGCTGCAGGGTGTAAAAAGTTCCTCTGCATGAATTGGAGGGGGTAGAAGGAGGACCTGAAATTCTTCGGGAGATGTTGCAGTGGTGAAAATTCAGGTCCTGGAGGTTGGTCACACCAGAGGAAGCTTCTGTTTACCTGCCTTGATAAGAAATGAAGTGAAAAGAGGGAAACTTAACTTGCTTCCCAAGCAAGAAAATTTTATGGATTTTTGTTCATAGAATCATAGCATACCCTGAGTTGGGAGGGAGATACAAAGATCATTGAGTCCAACTCCAAGCCCTGCACAGGACACCCCAAGAATCACATCTTGTGACTGAGAGTGCCATCCAAATGGTTCTTGAACTCTGTCAGGTTTGGAGCTGTTTCCTGGGAGCTTATTTCAGTGCTCAACCAACCTCTGAAGAACTTTTTCCTGATATGCAACCTAAACCTCCCCAGACACAGCTTTGTGAGTCCCTACCCCTCGGCTTCCCCTCTTGAAGAAGGTGTTGTTCTGTCTGCCTGTCCATGTATGGAATCCACATAGGTTTCCCTAGAGCCATGGTGTTAATAGCATGTGCTAAGCAGTTGCCCACTGGAGAAGTGATACAGTACAGCCCTTAGAGATGTTCCATGAGTCATGAAACATGTCTTTTAGAAAAATTGTTTTCTTAACATGGGTCCCACTGGAACTTGCTGCCTGTGCCAGAGAACCTCTTTGGAACTTACCTGCAGTCACTAAGCTGGGTCACCTTCCAAACTGTAGCTGCTTGGGGGGGCAGCAGTAGTGGGGGGGTGGTTGTTTTGGGGTGTGCTTTTTGTTCATTTGCTGGGTAATAGGCCTGGGACTTGATGAACACATAGGAGAGCATGCAGTCACCTATGTGGCAGCAACTAGAAACAGTTTCACGTGGCATGTTGGCCATGCACCTGTGCCACATCCTACCTTTTCTGTTTGCAGTTTATCTTGTGCTATTCTGAACTCAATTCAATTTTTTTCTTCAGCAAGTGTTGCATTCTATCACCGTGGTAACTGAGAATGTCAGTATATTTCGCATGGAAAAACTGTATGCTGTTCTTAGCCAGTGCATTTACCAACATCGGGAAGATGGTAACAAAAACGAATTAGTGAAGGTAATTTTTTTGTCTTGGAGCATTTTCTGCCACTATTATGTGTGTGTTATGTACGTGTGCCCTGTGAACATCATGCTTATTTAGCACTACTCTTTACTGCTTAGTTGCCTGTGTTACAAGAGTTGTTCATTTCAGTCCAGAAGACATTTATCCATATTACAAAACCATTGTTGCATTTGGCTTAATTGTTGGCAGTTCCAGCAGGAAAAGGCTCATTGAAGACTGGTTCCCCCCCAGAGCTATTAAAGCAGTTAAAGTCAGTCTGTGCTGGTCCTGCTCCAGAACCTTTTCAGGGTGGGGGCTGTGAAAGGAGGGCACTTTTCTCAGTCTGTCACTTCCTCATTCTCCCATTGTGGGCACTCACACATGGTAACACTTGTATGCTAGTCATTCCATTCTTGAAAAGAAATTAAGTAGGAAACATAACAGGAATTAGAGACTTTATTCTCTAGTCTCACCAGAATTTCATTTTAACTACCATAGCCCAAGCATCTTTAATTTTGTATATGGGGAGCTTCCTGCCTGTGATGGCTTAGTGCTAGTTAGTCAGATTTTTCTCTTCCTCTAAGACAGGATTTCCAAGTTGTCAGAACTTGGCAGAAATATTTCACGGGAACCCATGGTCCCAGTCAGGCATCTCAGTATTGGGTTGATTTAGATAGGTTGGATATTTGCTCTTCAGCTTGAAGGTCCTTGAATCCATTTGTCTCAGGTGGTTGTGTCTAAGAAAAGATAAAATTCTTTATGCCTCTGAGTCTTCCTTAAAAAAACCAGGAAGCTGCTTCTCTGTAGCTCTGGTCATCTTGATCACTTCTTCCGTGTCTGATGAAGAGTTGGATCAGATGCTCCACTCTGACTGTGCAGCAGCAAGGATTATTTGGATTCAAAGACCATTCCTGAAAAATGCACCCATCCCTTATCGAAAATAATTATATGTTTTAGCATAAGAAGGGATTAATTTGTTACCTTGGGGCTGGTGAGCTTTTGTGACAGGACTTGATTTCTTTATTTTCTACTTGGAGCTTTCACCAAAAACTATCTCCTGTTCAGAGTGACTTCACAAATCAGGCCAGGAGCAAGTTCTGCTATATGAAGAGACTTGAACCAGTGTTTGTTCAGAGTGCAGAAAAGAACAGTTCCAGCTTTTAGTTGTGGCTCCTTGGGAACTGTCTCCTGTCTAATTGTTGAAAGCACCATTGATAGAGATGCTTAGTCCCTGGACAGAGATCTCTGCAGTCTTTCTAGCCTCCTCTGTTTCGGATGCATAAGGATGTGTTTGAAGCTACTGAGTACAGAATGATGTGATGGCAGTAGCAGCTACACTATCACTGGCTATTGTGTGTATGTACAGATTCTTGCTTCTTTTGATGAAGTGAACAGGATTCTTAAGCTTGTATTCACACTGACTTCTTATTTGTCTTCTTTTATTCTTAGGCAATGAAAAAAGAAATTAAAGCCTTCAGTTATCTGTGATACTGGATGTCAGCATACCTGACTTGACATACTCTGTAATGTTTTCTTCTTTTTTTGCATGCTCTTTTCCTTGCATAGTTTAATAAATATTCTACATATATATTTATACATATATCAAACAAAAATGTATTAAAATTTATTAAGAAAGTTCAAATAAAGTAATTTAATTACTTTTACTTGATACTTCCCTGCTATAAATGTATATTTTTATGTACTGCTGTGATTGCTTTTGGAACAAAAAGCAAGATTTACTACTGTAACTTTCTAGGATAAAGTTTAGTTGCGCTTGTAATAATGACAATCTTAATACTGGAGACAAGTACTTAATATAATTACTTCATTCATCAGATGGCCTGTAGTTGAATTGTTGTAAATAGTTTTCTAGTTACCTGGGGAGAATAAAATCTGTTTATTATATAAAAGTGAATATATTGTTGGCAATAAATACATTGAAGCAAAAGCAAAGCAATATCCTGTTTTGAAGATTCACAGAATTCACAGAATATTCTGAGTTGGAAGAGACCCACAGGGATCACCGAGTCCAACTCTTAAACAGCACCACTGCCTCCCTGGCGGGAGTTGAACTGTCAGTCTCCCACATGAGAGGCGGGACACACCACTGTACTGAAGTGGATTTTAATGTGTATTGCTCCTCAAACCAGCAGACAAAATTTATCTGTTAATTTGGTAGCTATGTAAAAAAATGAGAATAGGACAAAATTGAACTATGTAGCAATTAAAGTTTGTATAAATTGTGATAAAATACATGGCACGCTCCTTTGCTGTTCACACACGTGTGGTGATCCTGAACATGGAACTGTGCAGTCCCTTTGTGTTTGGTTTTCTCTGTTTGTGTTCTTCTAGTGTGCTGCTTCAAACAGGGGTGTGTTACGCACTTTTTTCCTCTGTATTGTTCCAATGGGTATTAATAAAAATGCATCTCTTTGTTAGTAGTCTGTTTTCTGCTCTGTTTTCATCACAGAATAATTCGATCTTTAACAACCTTGCACTTACCAACCAGCAGAGATACTAAGATTTTAAAGTAAGAGCTGCATGTGAGCAGTTTCCTCTCTACTCTTGGGGAGTATGAGAGGGGGGGATACAGCAAAGGCAAACCCAGGAGGAAGCAAAATTATGTTATATATTGAAAAAGTACATTTTAATGTAATGGATTACACTGGAAATGAATTAATTAATGCCATTTTTCCTTGATTTCCACCTTGGCTGCCATCACTGATTTCCAGTGAGACTGGGGGCAATTTGCTGACCTGATTCCCCAAGAGCAGTGTTCGGAGAACTGAACAGGACTGATAGTGTGGAAATGAGGAAGAACCATTGCTGGGATCAAAACTTCTGCTCTTCCAAGCTTTGATGACATGCCTTCTTGTTACTAGTCTTGACAGGATACTGTACTGAGGCAGATGTTAAAAAATATATCCAGTGGTGTAAATCCTTCTCTATGGCCAGCTGTGAACAGTTAAGGGTTTCACACAGGCTTTTTTTTCTTACACAGAGAAACGCTCACATTTTAGTGTCTGACCGAAAACACCACACAGTGATGAAAGAAATGGCATTGGAAAACCAACGGTCTTGAGAAGGGTGCAGGGGGTAGTAAAAACCAAATATTGACCAAAACATTTTGGATGTACTAAAGGGAGAGAGGTCGCCTTTCTCCGAGTTCTGTAACTACAAAAAACCCAAAAAAACCCCAACAACAGGGCGGCGTGTAGTTTTCCTCAAAGCCACTTCTGTTTGGGGCTCTGGACCCTGCGGCCGTGTCTTCCCCAGCCGACAGCTCGGGGCTCCTGCGGGAACCTCGGCGCCGGAGTCTCCGGACGAGCCTTCCCGGGGCCGGCGGCGGCGCTGCCCTGACGGCCCGTCCCGGGCGCGGCGGGAGGGCCGAGCG